>JAWQFJ010030939.1:0-52023 GCA_034096865.1 Theodoxus fluviatilis
GGTCAGTTAAAATTGAATTGGGATCAACGCTTTTTGGATTAATTTTTCGTAAAATCTTCAAAATTAAATCAAGTTCCCAATTTAAATTCTTTGGAATTTTAGGCTTGACTTTTAAAATCACTGTACGTTAATTGCATTGTGGTAATGGTTAATTCTAATTTCGACTTCATAGCTAATAAAATCTTGAGTTCAAGGCTTTTAATCATTGTAGTTTTTCTGTTTGTTTTATCGCATAAGTTATATGCCCAAGATGTTGTTGCGCCCGAACCTGCCCAAAACTCGGACAGTTTACATCTGCTTGAGTTTGGAATGCACAACATGGGGTTCGACGAGCATATTTTTAAGCAGTTAACCGGCTTTGATGATTATGATACGGGAATCACTCCTTTTTACGTGACTTGGTTAGGCTACCATTATATTAATCCTCTAGATATTCCTGTTATCAAGGGATTTTCTTTTGGCTTTGAATACCACAATTATACTTTGAAGTCCGAACTGAAAGAAGGGAACTTGAAGAATAAACCAAGACCAAACTTAAAGACCAATCTTTACGTTATGAACGTCAGAGCTTATTTTTTGCCGATTCGACAAGTCGCCACTACGGAAAACTTAGGTATTTTTCAATTCTATTTTGGTCTTGGCTGGGGGTATATTCAAGGTGACATTGAAGGCGAATATGTTCAATTTAATCCCAAAAACTTTAGTACCTCTTTTGAAGGTATTTACACCTACCGCGAGTTAGGAGTCATGATTAGCGGCGATACTTGGGGTTTTGGCATAGGACTAAAGTTAGTGCGAGCAAATAAACTCAAGGTTAAAGACGATCTCTTTAACCAGAAAAAAGAAGGTCAAGACGACTTATTCCTCGTATATGACGGCGTCGCCAATAGCTTCCACGTTGTTTATAAGTTTTAGTCTCAAAAAAATTCCGCTGACTAAAACAAGTAATAATTTCCACAATTCTAAATTGCTTCTTTTACTCCTTTACAAGAAGCTTCATTCATCTTCTATCCTCCTCAATTTTTAAAGGCTCTTGGGTTTTCCATCTTCTTTTAAATTGACTATCTTCACTTGTGTTTTATTGTGCATGACTTAACGGACTATAGATTTCATGTTTGAAATCAAACCAAACTAGTCGGCTCTTTAGTGATGAGCAAACAAATGCAGGGAAGGTTCACTTCAAAAATTTCGGAATAAAATCGGTCATTTGCGGTTGCACAAATCGTAAGCCTTTCTCAAATCGTAAATACAAGGACAAATAAATGGAAAATCAGGACAAATACAATTTCCCCAAAAGCGGAATCAACAAATACGTAGTCGATTACATACGCTCTTTACCTGATCTAAAAGGCAAAAAAGTTTTGGATATTCCTTGCGGGGATGGCCGCGCAAGTTATGAATTTATGAAAAATGATGCGGATATTGTCGCTTTAGATCTTTTACCCGACTTTTTGAAAATCGAGGGTTTGAAGGCTAAATATGCCGATTTATCCGAAAAATTACCTATCAAAGACGGAACGATTGATTACATCATTTGCCAAGAAGGTATTGAACACATTCCAAGTCAATTAAATGTGTTACAAGAATTTAATAGGGTATTGAAGAAAGATGGGGTACTATTAATAACTACCCCCAATAATTCACATGTCCGAGGGAGATTAAGTCATTTTTTAATTGAAACCGATCACTGGCAAAGAATGCCGCCAACAGAAATCGATAGCATTTGGTTTGCGGCAAACAATACCGACAAACTTTATTACGGGCATTATTTTTTGCTGAGTGTTCAGCATTTTCAAAGCTTGCTGGACGTTACCGGCTTCAAAGTCAAAAAACGCATTTTAACGCGTCTTGGCAACACTTCGCTTATTTTTGGAACTCTTTTGTATCCGGTTTTTACGTTCTTCACCTTGCTTGCTTATTTTCTTTATCAAAATAAAAACCCGCATGTGAACAAAAAAACTAAACGCAAGATCTTGTGGGAGCGCGTTAAATTAAATCTTTCCCCGAAAACTCTATTCTGCAGACATATATTTTGGGAGATTAAGAAGAAAGAAAACCTCGATGAAGTCATTGTCAGACTGAGGGAAATGCATCGAAAGTAGCGCCTTATTCAAGGGATAACATGCAAAGTAAATATCGACTCTTGCAGTGGTCGGGTTTTTTAGGACAGGTTTTTAGAGAGGGATTTTTTCGTTAGGATTAAAAACAACTTAAACATTCAGGAGAATTTTGATGAAGAAATATCCCAACGAATTTAAAGAACAAATCGCTGAATTTGTAATTCAAGATGGCTATTCTCAAGCTAAAATCGCAAAATCAATATGGACTTAGCGCTAGCTTAGTTTCCAAATGGGTTTGCGAATACCGCAAACGGAATAATCCGACGCCGGCAGAGCAAACTATAGTAATCCTTCAAAAAGAATTAAAGAAACTAAGAAAGGAAAATTTTAGTTTAAAGGAGGATAATGAAATCTTAAAAAAGGCAACCGCCTTCTTTGTTCAAGCAAACAACAAGGCTATTTCGCAATAGCCAAGCTTTCAACAAGCTATAAGACTAAAAAGTTATGTGATTTATTTGGTATTAATCGCTCTTGTTATGATTACTATTTGAAATCACAAAATAAAATGGATGCAGATGCGGCAGATATGAAGATGCACATTGTATCTTTGATGAAGAAAAGTCGTAATAGTTTTGGGACAAGAAGATTGAAAATATACTTAAACAGAGAAGGCTTTTTGGTTGGTCGTGATAAGATACGCAAATTAATGGATGAGTTGGGTTTAAAGGCTAAAAGGCCAAGGGCATTTAAAGTAACGACTCAATCCGACAAATTAAACAAGAGTTACCCTAATTTAGTAAAAAGAAACTTTAACCCGCCAACACGAGACAAACTTTGGCGTGTCGACGCCACTTATATCAACACAGTAGAAGGCTGGCTTTATCTTGCAATAGTGATGGATTCTTATTCAAGAAAGATTATAAGTTATCAGACTTCCAAGAAGAATGATCAATATTTGGTTTATCAAGCGCTGAAGCAAGCGTTGAACTACCGCCAACCGAATGGGTTGGTTCATCATTCGGATCAAGGTTCGACTTACAAGAGTAATTTGAATTTAGATCTATTGAAAAGCTATGGGATTCATATATCCATGAGTGGCAAAGGGAATTGTTAAGATAACGCTTTAGCGGAGAATTTTTTTTCTATTTTGAAGAAGGAATGGATAAAAAAGACAATTTACAAAAGCCGAGAACAAGCTCGTGTTGATATTAATGATTTCATGATGAATGACTACAATTCATACAGAATCAACAAACATTGTAAGTGCCAAACCCCTAACGACTTTGAAGAAAGTCCTTCTTAAAAAAATGTCTGGCAAAACCCGACACCTCTTGGCGAACAAGGAAATTGCGAAAACGACATATTGTTGTACCATCGGGTTTATTCGAGGAAAAAGAAAAACCGCAAAAATCCATAAACACAATATCTCGCTTCAAACTCGTAGCGATGGATTCGTCGGAAAGATTGTGCCATGTTTGTAATAACAAAGCTTTGAACAAAGAAATTAAAGGATAGCGAGCGCAGCCTTGTCTGGTTTTTCGACTCGCGTTTGAGCGAGTTAAAAGATCTTCCAAGAAAAGCTCGATTTTTTTCCAGTCAATCATTTGGTTGATTTTAGAAAGATCGTTTTCAGGAATTTCGATTAGTGCGTCTGCAAAAGATTGACGTTGGGATAAACTTGGCTTCATTTTTTGCTAAAAAAAACAGGTTAAACAATTGATTTAATTAAAAATAATAAGATCGATTTTTCTTGTCTATCGCAAGCCAAAACATCGATATTCACAAATTTTTTCTTGAAAAACTTTGCCCACAAAACACTTGAGCAAAAAGTTTAATGCAGCGGTCTCGGATCATCATTTTTCCCTCCATGGAACCAATATTATTCCGGATAATGCGGAGACTGCGCTACGCTTATCGAAGGTTTGCTTCAAAATTGATCCTTAGATTCTTCATTTCGGATAAAGAAGGCGAAAGCTAGAAGAGAGGAATCGCGGAAGCTTTGGGAAGCCGCCGCTTTTGGAGTAGATCTTTTAGAGTTTTCTTTTGAGTTGAGCCAAATAATTAGACTCTTTCGGGCTTTGGGTGTAGGCGTCGAGTTTGTTTAAAAGCTCGCTTAAACTGTTTTTGGGTACTCGCGGATTTTCTAGAGAGTTTTCAACGTAATTAACGCTGATGAAAAACAGCCTTGAACGCGTCTTATTTCTTCCTTCCAAAGCTTTATCGAATTCTTTGTCGGTAGTTGCAATATAACCGGCTTTTTCAAAGAGTTCGATGCCTTCCTCGTAAAGTCTGACCGACTGATTAATATCGTTGCCATTTGCATCGATAGCGTTCACAAACTCGAAAGCTTTTTTGTAAGCCCTGCCAAAAGGCGTATCGGACTTGAAGTTCCTTGGCCCCGTAACGACCGGAGTTTGCAGCGCCACTTGCGGAGCCGCCGCCTTACCGTCGCTATATGGCGGCAAAGTTTGGTCAAGGTTATGGAAGAAGGTCACGAAAATCGTATCGTTAGCGGTTTTTGTGATTGTCGGCGGAATTTCAAAGAAGTTATAATTTACGTCGTTAAACTTACCTCTAAGAATCGAAATATTTCTATCCGAACTTTTCACCAATTCCACTTTTTCCAAGTATTCCAAACAGTTGAACAGAAATGACGGATTGGGAACAAAAATCGAGTTTGGCAAAAGAATATCGACCACAAAAAACTTTTCTTCGATGCCGTTTCCTTGCGGAAAGGTTTGCTCGTATATTTCGATTGGGAATTGGTCTTCATTAATCAAAATTTCGCTGTCTTCATGATCGCTTAAATCAAATTTAAGTTCGATCCCAAATTCATTCACTCCCGGTCTGTCCGTTGGCTTTTCAAAAGGCAACATTGAAGACACAAGATAAGATTTTCCGAGGGCGTTCAGGTTAAGCGAAGTTTCCTTCAAAATTTGTTGGTTAAGGTAAAGCTGATAAGCATCATTGACGCTGAAATAGTAGGTATTTCCGTTGAGCAAATCGATGCGATAAGCGTATGGAAAGCCGTTGGCGTCTCTACCCGTTCTGTTCTTCACAGGATCCAGAAAGTAAAATTCCTTAATCTTGTAGAATAACGTCAAACCTTCGAGCATATCGCCATCGGCATAGATATGTTTGAATATGTCGCCGGTTAAAGCATTACGATGGAATTCGTTTTTATCGAAGATCACGAATTTGGAAAGATCGTCGTTGTCAAAAATAATGGCCTTGTTGCCACGCAATTCGAGGTCGTTATTTTTGTAAAAATTATAGATATCTTCCATGTACCAGCGATAGGTTTTCCCATTACTTAAGGTAACCGCCACGTAAAATCCGTTTTTGTTGTTAAGCACGAAAGTCGTCTTAATCTGGAAACCTTTATAGCGTCCTTTATCGAGAATAAGAGCCAGATTCTGAGCGCTTTGCTTGGTCGTGTAAACCACGGCAAAAGCGGAGTTGACGCTTATAAATAAAGCCAAAAATAATAATACAAAGTTTTTCATCATCCCTTGATTTTATTAGTAATTATTCAATGATCTAATCGATAACCCAATTCAATTATTTAAAATCTTCTCCAAGGTAAACCTCGACATGAATGCCTTGTTTGGCTTCAGGTCGAACCATTCTTTTGATTCTTTGGTTGCCCGGGATTACGTCCGCCAAAATCATGGCGGGTTTAATACAGTTAGCGCGGAAATAAATAGTGGTTTTTTTAAGTTGTCTGTTCACGTCTTCGCTGACGTGGAATACGTTTAATTGCATGCCGATTCTTTGGTTAATCTCCGATTTCATCACATCGTTGAGGAAGATTGCCAATTCCGCAGCGGTTTTGATTCTGCTGCCGGCGTTAATAATCGATACATAAAGCGCGGCCGGGTCGGCGGCGGAAGAAAATTCATCCACTTTGAAATAAGGCGTATTGTCGTCGTTGTATCTTAACTCGTCTTCTCGCGCTGTAGAACCAAGTTCGGGCACGGGCACGGGACCTTGCGGTACGGTAATGGCGACAAAGCTAGCTTCAATCCTTTCTTCGTTATAAAGTCGAATAGTACCGGCTGCAGGTGTTCGAGTCGTCACAATAAATGACACCGAATAAAGTTCGCTTGTTTTGTTAATCAGTTCTTTCATCTCGATTGAAGAGATGATTTGATCGGAGATATTTAAATACTCTGGCTTGAACTCTTCTTTATTCACCAAAGCATTTGGTAACTCGATGATGAATTTGTTATTAGTGCCTTCGATTCTTTTTGCTTGATAATCAAAGCTATCACTGATCGGGTTCCCTTTGATAATAAAGGTAGAAGATTGTTCGGTTTCCGAAGAAATTTCGATCATGCTCAATTCGGATTGCACAAAGCCAATACTTTGATTTTGCGCGTAAACCTTGAAGCTCAATAAAAACAATAAAATAACTAACAGTTTTTTCATCTTTAGGTTGCGAATAAATTTAATATTTTTAACTTTTTTTATAGTTTAAACTCTCAGTATGCATTTTAGAGACCAAATAATTTATTATTTAATAAACTCATTTTTGTCCCCCGGTATAATACTTGATGAAGTTTTCTTTGATCTTCACTGAGAATACCTCGCTAGCTTTTTCCTGTTTTGACATGTTTGGCTCATAACTAAAAGGGTTTACCCAAAAATGTAATCTATCAAAATCATTTCTTGTATCCCCTAAATTCAGTTTATTTTTAGAATCGAGTTCTCTCAAAAAAGAGCTCGCGACGGCAAAAATTTCTGAGCAATTGACAAAAGCTTCTCTGTTTTCCGCGTAGTGATTCACCTTAAATCTTAACTTAGATTCAAAAATATATTTGGTATAAAGGTTTCCAAGCATGTCGCGATAAAGAATATTGATTCCTCCAAAAACCAAAACATTCACGCAAAAAAATATGTCGCGAATCACAAATTCTTTTGTGATGCAATCGCGGTAATTGACTTGCAAATACTTAAAGCTTTCGTTCATTTTTATCGCAAGCATTTCTAAATTTTCCGAACGCATATTCACATATTTTTGCTCCAGCGAAGATGCATAATTATAGTCTTGGCTCTTGAACTCGATGACCGTGGTGCTTTTTCTTAAGGTGTCAGATTTGTTGGAATAGCCGTAATAACCGTTGAAAATACAGTGCACCATGCCTTCACAAAGAGATTCGTTGTAATGCAAATCGACTTTTTCCGGTTCGTATTTAAGCGTGCCGAAGGTATCGAATCTTTTTCCTCGCCGATCGATTTCTTGAATCGAACGATAAGCCCAGCGTTGGTCTTGATAAACAATTTGCAGCCTTCCTCGCGCATGTTTGAGATGTTTTAAAATAGATTTATTGATTCTCTCAAACTTCGGAATGAAGTAGGTATTATAATAATGAAGCCATATTTTAAATTCCTCGCGTTCTTGTCCTTCTTCGTTATTATTGTGTTTTTTGTTGAGAGAAAGAACCCGAGAAATTACCTCGTTGAACGAATCTTTTAGATTTTTTTCAAATTGATTCACCGTTTGTACTTCGCCAATGAATATCTTTTCAATGAATTCCCGTTTCGGCGTAATTGGCGGAAAAGCCATATCGTAAAAGTTCTTCAGCAGAACCTCGCGATATTGTCTGTAGTTGATTTTTAAGTCGTCGCTTTCCACCACGTCGATAATCCACACATGCAACGCAAAGCATACGTCGACAAGAATGGACAGTTCTTTAAGGCGAGATAAAGTCAATTGATTCGGATTCTTTTTGTAGAATATCTTGATCGCTTTATATCTGAGCCACCATGGATCATAGTTTAACTTTGGGAATTTATTTTCCAACAAAAAAATTTCGTTCAGACTCAAACCATCCGTTTCGTCAATCTCCAGTCCAAATTCATCATATTCAAAGTCTCTGTAATTCTTGACGTCGTCATCGTAAATCAGCGGATCTTTAATCATCTCAATGATAGAGCTTTGAAATTCTTCATGAAACAGCATTTCTAATCTTTGCACGTTAAGAAACGCTTTGGGCAGATTTCCCGAAGAACCCTTAAAAGCCTCCCAATAAACCGAACCGAAATGATTCAACATGTATTCTGAGGTTAATCTTTTGGTAGGTCCTAAATCTACAAGCTCGTCATCTCCAAAAATATCCTTCAAAGAGTGCATTTTTATGGAGTTGATTAAAAAAGTATAGAGTTTTTGCTCGGCGTTAAATTTGTCGGAGATTAAAAAATGGGTGGGGATTAAAGGCGTAAATTGGATGCCGGGCATCAAAGTTTCATAATTCAAAATCAGTTCATACGCTGAACCGGAGGCTTCCTTAGAATCTAACGTAGAGCCGTGAAAGCCTTTGCGATAATTTTCAGAAGTGTAAGCAAATAAAAAAATTTCTTCCGAGGGATAAACTTCGTTCAGGTAATTTTGGACTTTTTTAATCTTCTGCTGCACCAGACGCTCTTTATTCGCCAAAGAGTTTTTGAAAATGGTTTTTTCCAAAATCGAAAAATACTTGTTGATGTCCGAAGCCAATGCGAAAACAAAACTTTTATTGGCTAACTTTTCTTCGGCAACTTGCACTTCAAAATAGAAAAACAAAAACTTCAATTTTTTTTTCAGCGTAAAATAATATTTATTGATATTCGCTTCATTCAAAGTCTCGTTTTTAACATTTATGAGATACTTAGCCGCCAGCATGAGATTATCGATGATGGTTCTAGATCTTAACTCAAAGCTATCGATAAAAAATGGGTAGAAATCGTATTGGACCTGTAAGTCGAGGTCGGATTTATTCTTTTTGTGGGCGATTGTGCCAATCGAACCTAATGAAGCGATGCTCGTATAAATTGGTTCGTTAACGGGGTAGATATCCGTTTCAAAATTAGTGGCGACGTAATTTTGAAACTGCTCATTAAACAAAGGATCTAGCTGATCTATTTTGACGATGCCGTGAGGACATTTATCGACATAAAGATCAAAGGTATGCATTTTGCGAGTTACTTGACTGCCTCGCTTGCCTTGGATGGTTAAAACTTTTTTGTAATCAGCATACTTAGGATCATTGTTGTGGAGGAAGAAAAGCAAATCAAAAAATGCGCTCTGCATATCCTTTGAAAAGGAGTCGAAAGCGTTCCTGAGTCTAAATTTATTGAATTGATTGTAGAAGTTTGAACCCTTGAGGAAGTTGTTTTTGACGTGGTTTTTTATCGAAGGGTTCTTTTCGAAGAAAGTCTGAAAGAAGTTTGTAATATTCTTGTGATAAGTCGTATTCATTACAACTGGAATTCTTGTCCCGCTTTGGCATATCCGGCAAAATCGTTATTCAAATCCGGCAAAACAAAACCGAGATCATAATGATAAAGATACATTTTTTTACGAATCCCTTTCGGCAAAGCCCTGAGCTGGCTAATTGAAGCGTGCACGCCTTCTGCGTTGTTATAGCCAGTATCTAAAATTTGGGCGTCGTGCAAAATGATATCACAATCGGCTCCACGCTCCATAATCTTATCATGCTCGTAAATAGTATCGCCGCTGATATATATTTTCTTATTTGGGGATTCAATGATAAAACCATGACACTCCATGTTTTTGATATGTACAGTTGGCAAAAATTTTATCTTTAACCCTTCAAAACCTTGAAGAGTTATCCATTCATCAGGCTGAATCGGCATGGGATTAAAATAATCGCTGAATTTTTTTAATTCCTCGTCCGTGTTCAGCAAAAACTCCAAACTGCCTTTGAGGGAATTATCCCAAATCCTATCTAGCAAAGACTGAGTTGAGACCATTGTTTGTTTTACGCCAAACTTAACCTGATTCAAAATTGCAAGCTCTTCCAAGCCTCCGATATGATCGCCATGCAAATGACTGATAATCACATGTTTTAAATTTTCTCTCGATATGTCATAGGCATGCAAAGCGTCGTTAGCCGTTCTACCGTAGTCAATCATCAAAAACTTATCGCTGTTTCCGATTAAAAAATTGGAATTAAAAATCAACCGGAGATCTTTCTTGGAAGGATTTCTGGCAAAAGCGCCGCCAACGCCTAATACTTTTAGAACAAACATTTATTATTTTTTTATTTGGCTCGTTAAGAGTTTATATTCAAAGGGTGAATTTTCTGTAAGATGGGCACACGAACTGAAATGTTTAGCAAACTCAAATAATTACTTGAATAATCTTTGATATTCGCCCATCTATTTTGACTTCAGAAAGCGGAAAAGGTCTAGAAATTGCCATCAAATAAGTTCGGGCTTGATATTTCGAAAAAGCACTTCAAGTTAAAGGAAAGTAAATAATTAAAATACAAAGATTAAAAATTTTTTAAGAAATGACATAAAGATATTAAAATCTTTTAAATACGAACTTTAACTTTAAATTGTTGAAGGATGACCGCTTTTACTAAATTCTCGCGAAATCAGTCCTAATTTTGAATAATCCGACAACAAAATCTTGCAATGTACCTCTAGAACTTCTTCTAGGTAATTCTTTTGCTTGATTAAGCAATTTTTATGCACAAACGAAATAGTTTGATTATCTTGATAAGGAATCAGCAATATTACGTCCCTAAGGTCTTTAGAAAAATGTTGCTCGATTCTGCTTTCCAACAACTTCGAACTTTGTGGTTCCAACGCCGATAAAAACAGGGCATCAGGATATTTTTTTCTTAAAATGAGCTGATCGATATCGGAGCCGATTAAGTCAGTTTTATTAAAGGCGAGAATTTGATCGATTTTATCCGCATTAATTTCTTTTAAAACTTCGCAAACGGATTTGATTTTTTCCTCGAAGTAAGGATCGGAAGCGTCTACGACATGCAAAAGCAAATGCGAATCGGCAATGCCTTTTAAGGTTGCATGGAAGGATGCAATCAATTTGTGGGGAATGTCTCTAATAAAGCCCACCGTGTCCGAAATCAGCAAATTTGGTAATCCCGCTTTTTTGAGCAGGCGCGTTGTCGGATCTAAAGTGGCAAAGAGTTTGTTTTCAATTAGAACCTCCGCGCCGGTAAGCAAATTCATAATCGTTGATTTGCCGGCGTTTGTGTAACCTACCAGACTGATCTGAAAACGATTTTGCCGCGCTCGATGTTGGACGTTTTTTTGAGTTTCAATTTTCTTTAACTCTTTGTTCAAACGCGCAATGTTTTTACGAATTAATGTGCGGTCAATATTGATCTGCTTTTCCCCCATGCCCCGCGAGATAACGGAACCGCCGGCCTCCCTATCTAAGTGCGACCACATGCCGCTCAAGCGCGGCAACATATAATTTAGCTTTGCAAGTTCGACTTGCGTTTTCGCTTCTTTGGTTTGAGCGCTTTTGGCAAAAATATCGATAATTAAAAAAGTGCGATCAATAACGTCCCTTTCTAAAATATCCTCGACGTTTTTTTGTTGCTTGGAGGTAATCTCGTTATTAAAAATTACCAGATCGTAGTCGTCTCGACTTAACTTAAGCTCATTCACTTTGCCGGAGCCGATGCAAGTCGCCGAATCGACGGATTCTCGCGTTTGCAATGCCGAACCCACGACTCTGTAATCCATGGTTTCCGCTAAAGACGCCAGCTCCGTCATACTCAATTGACTTAATTCCAAACTTTCTTCCACCAGATGGACGCCGACTAAAAAAACCCTAATTTTGTCCTTCTTGCCCGATATATTATTTGTTCCCAATAATGATTAATTTGAAAGCGATAATTTTGGGTAAATTGCCCAATTAAAGGAAATTAGAGTATTCATTTGAAGACAGAAAAAAAAGAGGGCAAAATATTTTGTTTCTTATTTGCTTGCATGAAAACTTTTAAAATAGCGCTTCTAAAAAATCTTAGGCTGCCGAAGTTAAGATGAATCAAAGTTTTTGCGGAATAATCAACCCTTCCAAAAAATACTATCAATTATGAACGCAAAAGCATGGCGTCTTGCTCAACTCAATATTGCGGAGCTTCTCGAACCGCTGGAATCTGAAAGACTGACCGATTTTAGAGAAAATGTCGACCGCATGAATCAACTCGCAGAATCATCTCCGGGCTACGTTTGGAGATTGGCTTCTGAAGAGGGAGACGCGACTTCTTATCGACCATTCGCCGAAAATATAGTCGTCAATCTTTCTGTGTGGGAAAATATTGAAACGCTTAAGAATTACGCCTACAAAAGCGAACACGTCCAGTTTTTTATGCGCCGAAAGGAGTGGTTTCATCATTCGCAAGAGGCGACGCAAGTCATGTGGTGGATTCCGGCGGACAGCCTGCCGACTATTGAAGACGCAAAGGAGAGATTAGCTTTGATTCGAAAAAGAGGTCCCACGCAAGACGCCTTCAATTTCAAAAAAATCTTTCTACCTCCGGCATAATAATTTTGCTCCCATCGATGATTTTTGCTTTTCGTTTCTCAAAAATCTCACAGCAAGGATGCAAAGAGTTTTTTTGAGTACGGGTGACAAGGTGCTTTGAAGATATCTTCGGTCGCTCCGCTTTCTACGATTAATCCCTTTTCAAGTATGGCGACTCTTTTCGCGATGAAGCGAACAATATGCAAATCATGCGAAATAAAAAAATAGGCGACGCCAAATTCATCTTGCAGATCGTTCAATAAATTAATTATTTGCGCTTGGATTGAAATATCCAATGCGGAAACCGGTTCGTCAGCCACAATTAACTTTGGGCGAGTAATCAAAGCCCGCGCAATGGCGATTCTTTGTCTTTGTCCGCCCGAAAACTCGTGCGGAAATTTTTCGCCGTCTGCGGGATTCAACCCCACTTCCCTCAAAGTTTTGTCTATTTTGATTTGAAGTTGTTTTGCTCCTAATTCTTTGAACCGATCGAACAAAGGTTCGGAAACAATTTTTTTAACTTTGAATTTGGGATTCAAAGATGAATAAGGATCTTGAAACACCATCTGAAAGTTTTTGCGCTCGCGAATTAAAGCGCTTTTATCCAAAGCGTTTAAATTTTTTCCCGCAAAGTAAACGGCTCCCGAATCGGGCTTTAGCAAAGCCATGATGATCCTAGCCAACGTCGTTTTGCCGGAGCCGGATTCGCCGATCAGCGCAAAACTTTCCCCCTCTTGAATATCGAGGTTAATATTCGAAAGGGCTGGCGTTTGTTTTGCGCGTTCTCGGAAAAGAGATTGGCTTTCGAACTTTCGTAAGCAAAAGAAAGATTTTCGACGCGGAGTAGGCTCATCTTTCGACGGGATTGAAACAATGGAAATAATCATCTCCCGAGCGTCTTGCTTCGGGAAAGTTTACTAAGCATGCGTCTAAAACTCGCTCGCAGCGATTCTGAAAAGGACAACCAAGCGGACGCTCGGAAGATTCCGGCACGTTGCCGGGAATTGTCTTTAATCTTTGAGAATTTAGATTTCTTTGCGGTAAAGCCTCCAAAAGGCCGCGAGCATATGGATGGCGCGAGGAATCGAGAAATTTTTGCGCCGCGATTTTTTCCACGATTTTCCCCGCATACATCACCAAAATATCGTCCGCGACGTAAGTCATAACTTCGATATTATGACTGATAATAATTAGCGTAATATTGAAACGATTGATTAGTTCCAGCAGCAAATCCAAAATTTGTTTTTGGACTGTGGCGTCTAAAGCCGTGGTTGGCTCGTCGGCAATAATCAACTGCGGCTCGCACGCCAAAGCCATGGCGATTACTATCCTTTGCCGCTGCCCGCCGGAAAGTTCATGTGGATATTTTTTCAAGAAATCTTTGTTTGCCGGCAATCGAACATAATCCATGAGTTCGAGAAGCCTCGCTTCAATTTCAATCTTTGTTTTGCTTTGATGCAGCTTGATCCCCTCGGCGATTTGCGCTCCAATTTTCTGAATCGGATTCAGCGCCGTCATTGGTTCTTGGAATATCATTCCGATTTGCGCCCCACGAATTTTCTGCATTTCTCGGTCAGTCAATCCAATTAACTCTTTACCCTTAAATTGAATCGAACCTTCCGCCCGAATATTATTTGGCAGTAATCCCATAATCGCTTTGGAGGTCAGACTTTTTCCGCATCCGGATTCCCCGACGATTCCCAGTTTTTTGCCCGGCAATAGTTGAAAGTTCACGTTATCGACTAATGAGATGTTATTAGGCATTAAGCGACAGCTGAGTTTTTTGACTTCTAATATCACGCTCATCTTTGTTTGCTTAGTTTGGCGTCCAAAATATCTCGTAAACCATCTCCAAACAAATTTAGACCAAGCACGCTTAGTAAAATAGATAATCCCGGGTAAATAGCGAGCATCGGCATTTTTTGAAAAAAAGTTTGCGCGTCAAACAGCATCTTACCCCACGTTGGATGAGGCGGCTGCGCGCTAAGACCTAAATAGCTTAAACCCGCCTCCGCCAAAATCGCCATCCCAAACTGGATTGTCGCCTGCACGATAATTACATGAGAAATATTCGGCAGAACATGTTGCAAGGCAATTTGCAGATTATTTTTGCCCATTGTGCGCGCAGCCAAAACATAATCGCGATGCACAACTGACAAAGCGCTGTTCCTCGCCACTCTTAAAAAAACGGGAATATTAAAAATACCGAGCGCCAAAATCGATGTTGTGACCCCGGCGCCGTATATCGAAGCAAAGATTATGGCGGAAATGACGGCGGGAAAGGCAAAAATAAAATCGCCGCAAGAAGCGATGAAGCCATCCCATTTTTTGCCTTTAATGGCTGCAGTCAGTCCCAGCGGAATGCCAACCATCATGCCAAGGCTTACGGACGTCAACGCCAAAAGAACCGTATTTTGCGAGCCGACCATAATCATCGAAAAAATATCCCTACCAAATTGATCGGTGCCAAAAAAATACTCGAGCGAGGCGGGTTTAAACCTGTTAATGATTGAGATTTTTGAATAGGGATGCGGCGTCCAGAAAAATGAAACCGCCGCCATGGAAAGCATTCCGAAAGTTAAAACCCCACCCGTTAGAAACAAAATATTCGTCAAACCCTTCTTAATCATTTTCTAAAGCGTCTATTGCATTTTGATTCTTGGATCCAAAAGGCAAATGATAACGTCGACCGAATAATTTACGAGGGTAACAAATAGGATCATGAGCATGATTACGTTTTTTACGACGATAATGTCGCGTTGAATAAGACTTTGAAAAATCAGCCTCCCAAGTCCAGGCAAAAAGAATGTATTTTCAATAATGACGGTTCCCGCGATTAAAAATGAAAGTTGGAGAGCCATAATGGTAAGAACCGGAATAAGCGCGTTGGGGACGACATGAAGCCAAAGAGCGCGGTTTTGGCTTAAGCCTTTGGCGCGGGCTGTTATGAAGAAATCTTCATTAATCGTTTCAAGTACGGATGAGCGAGTTACCCGCGCCAAAATTGCCGCTTGAGGAACCGCCAAGGCTATCGAGGGTAATAACAAAGAAGAAAAGCCCGAAAAGAGACCTTCTTCCCATCCATTAAATCCGCCGGATGGAAACCAGCCAAGAACAACGGAAAATACCATGATTAACAAAATTCCCAGCCAAAAATTTGGAATTGAGACCATTAATTGGAGAAAACTCATTTGTAAAAAACCGCTGAGTTTTTTCCGCTTTACCGCTGAAAAAAGGCCTATGGGTAAAGCAATGAGCACGGTAAAAAAAAGCGACAAGAGAGCTAACGGCAGCGAAACGGCAAGCTTTTCAATTATTAATTCGCCGACCGGACTTCCATAGGCGTAACTATTTCCAAAGTCACCATTTGCCATTTCCGAAAGCCACAAAAAGTAACGCACAAGCCAGACCTCGGTTAGGTGAAGTTCTTCGCGGACGGCTTGAATCGTGTCCTCCTGCGCGTTTAACCCCAGTATAATCAAAGCGGGATCGCCGGGCACAATTTCCATAATCAGAAAAATAATAAAGCTGGCAGCGATTAAGGCGCTTATATTTCGCGCAGCTTTACCGATTAGAATTCGCAGCATTAAGCCAATTAATTTGAATTTGGGGGATACATAGAGTCGAGTTTTTTTAGAAGCTTTTCTTTTCTTTGAATCAGCTTCTTACCCATCACCGTGTTCTTAATTTTTTGGGGCTTGACGTTATCCTTGATGATTTCGACTTGGATGGGCGCGGCTCTTTGTTCCTCATCTGCAAGTTTGGATTCTTCGGGAGTCGGCAAAATAATGCCGTAAAGCTGAAAAGGGGTATTCACTAGCGCATGACCGCGATTGAAGTAAGCGCTGGCAAAGCCGCCGTCAACGTTGATTGCGAAACCTTCGGTATCGGCTATTTTCTGACCTTTAGAATAATCCCGCGGCGTATGTCCATAAATCACTTTTTCCGCGCCGAACTCTTTTTTGAGTCGCTCTTTAAATTGAGGAGATTTCAAATTTTTCTCCCAATACAAAGTCGTTTCCTTGTGAGTATCTTTGTCAATCAAGAAATACCTTTCAAAAGTTTTCATGGCGTCTTTTCCAAACAGAGGTGATTTTGGTCCGCACCACAAATAGAACATTTGATCGAGATCGTCTTCGTCCTGCTCCTCGAATTTCAAATACCTTTGCCCCACGCGATAAATCACTTCTTGAAAATAATCCATTAGCCCCCTGCCTTTATAACCTTTATAATCGTCAAATTCGCCGTTTTCAGTGGAAGGAACTAACGCGTGCATATTGAGAATAGAATTGTGAACATGGTAGGAGCGACCGTGGTTAAAGAAAAGCTTCATTAAACTCATCAATTTTTTGTTACGGCGAAATTGCGTGGCAAGGTCATCAAAAATTTCGCGCTCTTCATCGCTAAGACGATGCGGGTCATTAAAATCCAAAGTCGGGAAGTGCGTATCATTAAGTCCTTCCACACGATTATTTTTGAGCGAGTCACATAATTTTTGCAACCAAAGACGAGATTGCATTTCAAATTCTTCATGTCTAAGGATGCAAACCTCCTCCAACTTGAATTGAATCATTGCCAGCGCTTTTTCAACGCTCCGAGCCAGTTCGGACTTGGCTTTAAATTTGCCGGTTATTTTTTCGGTTGGATATGTCCTTTGAGCAAATTCTTCTAGTTTGCTCATTTCAAAGCCCAGCCTCTTCAACAAATCGGTATGTACGTAGCGATAAGTAATACGCAGCGTTTCGGCTATTAGCGACAAATTCCCGCCGCATGCCCCCATCCACAAAATATCGTGATTGCCATAAATCAGCGTCGTATTTTTTAGAAAAGTCGGATTTTTCAAGATGCGGATTATTTTATCAGGTTCGGGGCCTCGATCAAATATATCGCCAAGCACCACTAAGTGATCCAAAATGATTCTTTTGATAGTCGTGCATAAATCAGTAATCAGCCTTTTAACGATAACTTGGTTCTCGAAGTAAAGATTGGGGACGTCGTCGAAGTTGATTAATTTGTAAATTATCTGGCGGTAAAGCGATGGAATATAATCTCTGTATCTTCTGGTGGAATTGATGAATTTGTAACGGACAATATCGCGCAGGCAAAAAATCACGTCTTGATGATCCATGCCGAAGAGAGCATTTTCATAAAAATATCCCTTGCGGATAATACTTGTAATATATGAAACCTTTTCCTTTGAAAAAGTTTTGGGCAGCGCTTCCACGCAAGTTTGGAAAAGCATTCCAAAGCGTCCGCGTAATACTCGTTTGAATCGCTCGCCCTCGCCATGCAGATCGCTGATCCACAAAGTCGTCGGAATATTGGAGTTTAAAGTGAGTTCCAGTTTGTTTAATTCGTCCAGTAACTCGTCGGCTTTGACTCTTTCTTTATCGTTCATTTTCTTTTGAGTTTCTATTTGCTTAAAAAACCGCCATTCCTTTTTAGCGCCTTATTAGGATGAATGAATAAATCTGACTA
This sequence comes from Theodoxus fluviatilis, assembly GCA_034096865.1. Lineage (NCBI taxonomy): Eukaryota > Metazoa > Mollusca > Gastropoda > Cycloneritida > Neritidae > Theodoxus > Theodoxus fluviatilis. The sequence goes on from JAWQFJ010030939.1 coordinate 17,833, forward strand.
AATTGAAAAATTAACCGCCACGATTTTTCTGGCAATAACTAAATGCAAAAGATTTATTTAATTGGCATTAAATCTCCCTCACAAATTCAGAACCTTGAAGATAAAAAACGCATTAAAACTCTATATGAGTGGCTCATAATAATTTCAACAAACACGCCTAAAGTATTAAAAAAGAATGACTTTTCCCACAAAGATATTTTTTGCTCCCAAAAAACAAAATTCAATCAACCACAGACAAAGTTTGAAACATAAATCTTGCGCGATTAAAGCTTTGGAAACTCAATCAGAACATGAAATTTGGCTGAATTTCTTTGGCGATTTGATAAAGATGGAATTATCGGTATTGATAGCGAAAACTGGACGACATCCTAGACAAATTTTTGATGAAGCCTAACTACAATAACGAAAGTAAATTTCTCAGCTTATTATTCCCTGCGTCTTTTCTTGGTACACACAAAGACAAAACAGGCACTTTAAATAACCTAATCACAGCCTTGACGATAGCTCAGCTATGCCAAAATCGGTTAAATGAATCGGGTTATGCAGCGCTTGAACACGTCAAAGAAATATTTTCAAAGCTGGAAGCTAAAGCCGCTAAGAAAAATGCGACAAAATCTCATCCAAAAAGCGCATTCTATAATCCTTTTGCCGAATTTGCGAAAAAGGAAATTATCGTCTCCGAGCCTGAACCCAAAAATGATATAGAACAGAACTTTCAAGATTTGTTAGCTCAAATTAGTTCTATTTCCGTTGTCGAAATCAAAGACGAACGCGTCAAAATTCAACAAAGCGCTCTAAATAAAATCTTACAAAATCACACCTCTCCTTTCTCCAATAACTTGTTTGCTGTGTTAGAAAAGCTTTTAACATTTGAACAGATAAAGAACGAAGGAGTTTTTCGCGATTCTGATGATTATATCAGGCTTATGTCTCCAAAGATTAAGCAGTCCGGAAAAGATTTGAGGGAGCTTGAAGCGTTTTTTGATGAATTTAATAAATTGGGTTTGGAGCCTAACTTCAATTTTATTCATGAACTCCTCGGAGTGTTTGCTGCTCATCATAATTTCAAAACCGTTTTGGATAAAATTTACGAGAAAGCCGGAGAATATGCTCGCGAGGCATTTCTCGCGTCGCTTGAAAAAGCGCAAACTCATAAAGCGCGTCTCGCGATTTTGCAAAAGCTCGACGAAATGGGAGTAAAGCCTCCCGCTGAAATTTGCTCGAAAGTTATTCTCGATTTCAAAAGAAACGATCTAGCTTTACAAGTCTACAAGCAATTCTCCGAGCACGGATACCAAATAGAACTTCCCGTTATCGATCATCTTTTTGATTTAGCCCGAGATTGGGACGAAGCCGCTTTAGCTTACGAATTTTATCGTGAAATCGGAGCTGATTTAAAGACCCAAACGCCTCGACTTCTTGAAAAGCTCAAAACCAACGAGCAGGCAGAATTCCTTAAACGCGAATATGAAAATTTGGGAATTTCGCCCGATTATAAACTCTTCTTTGCTTTAATTTGCTTAGAAAAAGAAAATAGCAAAATAAGAGAGCGCATGGCGGAAATGCAAACGCATCAACTGGAGCCGGACGTGCTGATTTACAACCAATTGCTTAAATCCGCGCAAACCTACGAAGAAGCCGGACAGATATTCAGTGAAATTCTCGAAAAGCGACTTGAACCGGACTCCGGAACCTACGCAATGTTAATTCACTCTGCGGATACATGGGATGAGACAATCCGATTATTGAAAGAATTTGTGACAAAAGGTTTCAAAGGCAAAGCAAACACTTTCAATATACTTTTGCGAAAGGTTGGCAACTTCGAGCAATACGAACAAATCATGGAATTTCTTCCGGCGCTTTCTATTCATCCGCAAAAGATTAATTACAAGCTCGCCTATCAAAAAGCGCCCGTTAAATATTCAATCGGCTTTTACAATATGCAGCTTGACTCCGGATTGCCGCCGGACAAGAACGAGCTAATCATTTTGATCAAGCGAAGTAAAAAACTTGAATTTGCCGTTCGCTGGTTGGCGGAATACCTTTCTTGGGGATTTCCGGTTGACAACCAACTTTACGCTTTGGTTGAAAATAAAGCGAGCAACGAGCAGGAAAAAGAGTATTTCTCTTCGTTTTGGGCAACCCTGTTGAATAAATATCCAACCCCTCCTACGAACGATAATCCGCGAAATCAACGCTCCAATACTCCCGCAAGCTTCTTCATTTCTTACTGCCATAAGACAATGGGGCAAAGAAAAGACTTATCCGCAAAACTTGAAGCTCAAAATTGTCAGGTCTTTTACGATATTAAAGACGAAAAGTTCAAAGACTCCGTTGAAAAGTTTATGGCGCGAAGCCCGCAAAACCCTTACGTAATATGCCTAGTGGATGAGAATTATTTAGAAAGTCCCTTTTGCATGATTGAATACAGTATAATTTGCGCAAACAAAAACCTTAAAAATCGAGTTATCGTTTTGCCGACGACGTCAGATCTTAAAGAGCTTTTCTCACAGCAAAATTTTGAAAAGATTCATGAATATTGGAAGAATACTCAACGCGAACTTGAGACAAAATTAAAATCTGAAACAAAGCTAAATGCGGTTTCAAATTTAGATGAAAGGAAATTGTATTTGATGGGAGAATTTATACCGAGTTTGAGAAAGAACTGGAATTATTTTTCAGCTTTCGTCGCAGATGATTTCGAAAATATTGAAAAGAAAGGCTTAAATAAATTAATGAGTAAAGTGCATTCGAATAAGCCCAAACCTCAATCCAGAAAAACCAACTTTAGAAAGACCAGAGAATAACTCTCCCTCTCGTTTATAATTCAAAGCAACGAAAACTGGAATATTTCCACGTTTTGTCCGTTATTTTTTGAGTAACACATTTTCCACACAAATCAACGCTTTTATAAATTTTTTTGACACATTGAAACCAAAGAGACTTATGAAGAAAATTTTGTTCACGCTGTTAATACCGATTTTATTATTTGCTAGTTGCACCAAGTTTGTTGCCAAAATCGCTTACAATAATGCCGATTGGCTGGCGATACGCGAAATAAACAAATATTTCGATATTAATAATCAACAAGAAGAATATTTGCAGAACGAGTTTGCAGAAATTCATAAATGGCATAAAGAATATGAACTGCCTGTATATGTTGGCTTGTTGGAAGAGTTGAAAATAAAAACAAAGCAAGACTACTTAACCGTTGCAGAGATTAAAGATTTTTATGGCAGACTTTATTCTTTGCGCAAAAAATACATTGATAAAACCGCGCCTGTTATGGTTAATTTTCTTGCAAGCGTCGAAAAACCTCAAATCGAACACCTCAAAACCGCTCTTGCCGACTACAATAAAGACAGAGAAGAACGGCTTGAACTCGACGAGGTCAAGTATTTTGAAATAAGATTTAATAGCCGAGTGGAAAGGATTGAGGGATTTATCGGCAAATTAACTCCCGAGCAAGAGCAAATTATCGCTCAGGAAATTGGATTAACCAAAAAATATAACTTAATGCAAGCCGAACAAAGGCGTCTCTACCAGAAAAATTTTGTTGACTTTATGGAGACTAATCCCTCCAAATCAGAAATTGAGCGGATTGTAATATGTTGTTTACAAAACACTAAAAACCTTCAAGATAGCGATTTCTCTATAGAAAATATCAACCGAATAGAAAAAAACCTTCAAATTATCGAGTCGGTTTTCTTCACGTTAACCCACGAACAAAAACAGAATCTGCAAAATAAGATCGACGAGTACATCTCTTATGTCGTTGAATTTCAGGCTTAAGATATTTTGATTTTTCAATCCCAGATAATATTCTTTACGTAGAATATGGGCGAGTGTCGATTGATTGGTTTTGATTTTGTTGATGAATCAAATTTTTAAAAAAGAAATTTGACTTGTATATTTTCAAGTTTTACTAGTTTCGTTTTTTTTATTTAAGTGAACAATGTTAGCCAAAATGAACGATTTAAGGAATAGATTAGTCGAATTGAGAAAAGAAATTATCGAGGAAATAGAAGAAGACAAAAAGAAATCTATTAACTCGGTATCCATGGAAGTCGGAGACGAGGCTGATCAGGCGAGCGAAGAAAGCCTTCGAGAATACTACCAAATATTATCGACCCGCCAGTCTAGCAAACTGCAAAAAGTCGAAGAGGCTTTAGTGAGATTTGATAATGGCGAGTATGGAATTTGCGAAGAATGCGGAGATGAAATTCCTCATAAGCGTTTGTTTGCTTTGCCTTTCACGACTTTCTGCACAGATTGTCAGTCCAATCTCGAATTTGCAAAACGTTCTAAAGCGAGTCCTATAAACCAAGTTTACGATTTTAAAGAAACCGAAGATTTTGAGTAACCCAAGCTTCAACGTTTCGTATATTAATAGCCCTTCTAAATATTGAGCGGTATAATTGAAAAATCAACAAATTGGCGTTTTTGGCGGAAGTTTCAACCCCTTGCACAAAGCGCATTTTGAATTAGTGAAAAAACTTGTCGAACTTAAACGGTTCGACAAAATACTGCTCCTACCCTCCTACCAAAATCCTCTTAAATCCAAAGAATCTTTTTTCAGCGCAGAAGTTCGCTTAGAGTGCCTTAAACAGGAATACAAAAATTTGCCAAACTTGCATATTGAAACCTTTGAACTCGTACAAAAGCGCGCCGTTTATACATTCGAGACCTTACGGCATTTAAAACATTCCCACGTAAATTCTAGCTTTATTATAATTATAGGCAGCGACAATTATAAGAATTTCGCGAAATGGAAAAATCACCATGCAATATTGGAACTTGCTTCTTTATTGGTAGTAAGTCGAAAAGGGGAAGAACTTGCGGATAGCGAAAAAACTACGTTTCCCGCTATTTTTGTGGAAATGGATTTGCCGGATTTTTCATCCAGCATGATTAGAGAGCTATTCATTAAAGGGAAGGATATATCCTCTTTTGTTCCTCCCCAAACGAATTTGATCCTTAAAAATCTGAGGAAATAAGGCGGGATTGGCTGCTTGAAAAGCGAAATCCCGAAAAAATCAAGTTATTTGAACGAACTGCGCTATTAAAGAAAGAGAGCTAAAGATTTACTTTTTGTCTTCGTCATCCATTTCGTCTTCCTCGTCATCTTCATCGTCTTGATCGTCATCGTAATCTTCATCTTCGTCGTCATAAAATTCGTCGTCTTCATCTAGATCTTCGTCCTCATAATCTTCATCGTCTTCAAAATCATCATCTTCCAAATCTTCGTCTTCATCGTCCTCATCGGCTTGCCCGTCAAGGAAGACTGGCTGAGCGTTTCGAACGGCAGAAAAATTAACGGAGCCTAAAAGATTGTTTTGAATGTTTTGAGAGGGGATTAAGTTTGGAGAAAAAATTTGAATAAGAGAGTTCAAATTATAATTCATGGTTTTTAGACTGGATTGTTTGTAAAAAAAATTCCGACGCTAAAAGCGTTTGCGGCATTAATCAATTCTAAAATGTTAAAAAGCCTAAAAAAACAAAGCAAGTCAAATAATTTCAATAATTTAAACTTGTATTCGTGAAGATTTCTTTGCAAAAATATGCACATGTATCGTTAGCAAATTTATAGAAAGAAATAATTCTGGTTTAATTTAGTTTTTTTTGTTATTTACCGATTAGATTAAAAACACTCCAATTTTTATTGATGAATTCAGCTTCAGAAAAATTTCTGCTAAAGGCTTTTAAAGAAAAAACAACAAATCGAACTCCAATATGGTTTATGCGACAGGCAGGCAGATATTTACCGGAGTATAATCAAACGAAAGCCCAAGTCGGCGGGTTTTTAAAATTATGCTCAACTCCCGATTATGCCTGTGAAGTGGTTATGCAGCCTTTGCGAAGATTAGATTTAGATGCCGCCATTTTGTTTGCCGATATTGTAACGCCTCTAGTAAATCATAATTTAGGCATTGATTTTAATCCTGGCCCAACCGTCAAGAAACCGCTTGCAGATTTTAAAGACTTGGAACAACTAGGGGATTTCATTCCAAAAAGAGATGTCTCTTTTGTTGGTGAAACATTAAAAAAAATAAAATTGAATATAAATAAAAGCCAAGCTTTGATCGGTTTTTGCGCGGCGCCTTTTACTTTGATGGCTTACACGGTGAGTTCCAAGTTTCAGAATGTTAGCGAAACAAAAAAGTTTCTTTTTTCTAACCCGGAATTTGCCACCGCAATAATGGATAAATATGCTCAATTTATGGGCGATTATCTAAATTACCAAATCGAAAATGGCGCGGAGGTCGTCCAAATATTTGATTCTTGGGGAGGCGGGCTTGACGAAAGAACTTATGACGATTTTGTAAAAAAACCGAATCAGATGTTGATTAATGCCGTTAAGCAAAAAAATCCGGAGACTCCGGTAATTTACTTCTTGAATGGAGCCTCGCATTTGCTTGACACGATAAAAGATTTAGCTTTTGACGGTTTCTCTTTCGATGGTTTAGCCTCAATCAAAGAAGTTAGCCAAAAATTAGGCTCTAAGATTACGCTTCAGGGAAACTTGGATCCGCTGTATTTATTTGCGGATGATAAGTTGCTTGAGCGTAAAGTAAACGAAATATTGGAAGCCGGACTTAGCCATGGAAAATATATTTTCAATCTGGGTCATGGCATTTTAAAGGACACACCAATTGAAAGAGTTGAAAAGACAATAAATTTTGTAAGAAAATTTAGCTAACTTTTTTACAATTGTACAATGCTTGCATTCAATAGACTGAAAATCCTCAAAGTTTATTTATATGAGCTGTGGGAGCCAATACCATATTCAAATGCGTACAAAAAAAAACAGAATAAATGATTTATACGGCAAGTCTAAAATGAAGTTTTTAGATTTGATTTTGATGATTGCCCCGAGAAAAAGCGATTTTAAGAAATCTACAATTATGTTTTTTTTCTTGCTTGGTCTCACCGCCATATCAAACTCGACATTTGCCCAATTAAATAGACCGGTTATAAATCCCGAAGACCGACTTCCGGTTTATGCCGTTGAAAGCACGCCCAATAAATTTGGAAGCGCCTTATCTTTTATCTCTGGAGCGAAAATAGAATATTCTGAAAATATCAGTTCCCCAAGACCGGATTTTAACAATAGCCAAATAACCCTTTCAGGAGCTTCTTTTTTCTACGAATTTATCCACAATAGACAATTTGGATATCAATTTATTGTTTCAAAACTTGAATCAGATGTGGCAAAATTTGACGTAAGTAGCGATAAAATTAGCGTTAAAGCTAATGGTTTAAGTTTTGGCATCGGCGGGAATATTTATTTTGACTTGACTACTCGGAGAGGCTTCAACCAAGTTATTGGCTTTATGATTAATTACGTTGTTTACGATGTTAAAATCGATAATGAAAATGATAATTCGTCTGCATTTCTTAATCAAAGTTTTTCGGCTCAGCTAAATCAAATTTATTATGGCGTTGACTACATCCAAAAACTTTATGGTTTCCACTTTAAAATTGGAATTAACGACGGGAATGCCTTTTCTAAGAATAACAATCAGCAAGTTGCGGTAAATATTGTAATGTCAGGTTCGTACTATGCCTCGGCAGGATTCTATCGAAAGTTTTGACGCTACTCCCCCAAAAAACTTTCCATCAGATCTTTTTCAGTAAAAACTCCTTTTTTATCCATTATCCACCTCGCGGCTAATATCGAACCCTTGGCAAAACCAATTCGATTTCTTGCCGTATGCTTAAGTTCAATCGAATCAAAAGTTGATTCGTATGACACGGTATGCGTTCCGGGAATGTCCCCACCCCTGACCGAAGCATAGTGGAACTCGTGATTTTGAATCGCGCGATCAAGTTTTTCTTCAACAACGGCAGTTTTTCTTGTGAAGTTTTCCAGAATAATATTCTCTATAGTTTTTGCCGTTCCCGAAGGCGAGTCTTTCTTGCGATTATGATGTAACTCATAACCCATCACATCATAGTCATCAAATTCGTTGATTAGCTTTGACGCCATCCCCACCAATTTAAAAAAAATATTCACTCCTAAAGAAAAGTTAGAAGAGTAAACGAGCGCCGTATTATTCTGATGCACTATCCGTTTAGCCTCCTCCATATGCTCTAACCAGCCTGTAGTCGCCATAACCGTCTTTTTTTTCAACTCGGATATCTTAACTATATTTTCGAAAGCGCTGTCGGGAGTCGTAAAACAAATGCAAACATCCGCGCCGCGCAAAGACTCTTCATTGACTTCCTTATTCGTAGCTTGGGGATTTATGGGGTCTATAATAGATGAGATTTCTATTTGGGCTTCCTTAAGGCAAGTCTCTAATATCTTACCCATCGCACCGTAACCTACTATCGATATTTTCATATTTCTCCTTAAATTTAAAGCTTGTCTTTGAGTTGATGATAAAGCATAGCTAGAACCAAAGCCGGAGTGCGAAGCATTCGCCCCCCCGGAAAAGGCATATGTTTAACGTCGGCAAATAAATCAAAATCCGTTGAAGTTTTGTGAATTGACTCGGCGATGAGCTTTCCGGCGAGAACGGTCAACGAAACGCCATGCCCGGAAAAGCCTTGCATGTAATAAATATCGTTTTTAAGTCTGCCAATCGATGGAAAACGATTGATAGTAATCGCTACAAATCCGCCCCAACCAAACTCCATCTTTACGCCGTCCAATTGAGGGAAGACGTCCTTAAGACGCAGATAGATAGAATGTTTGACGCTGATTGGATTCAAGGTTGAGTAACTCACCCTTCCGCCAAATAAAAGTCGCCAGTCTGATGACATGCGATAATAATCGACCACAAACTTAAGATCGTTTACCGCTGCATTATTTTTAATCAGACTGCGGCACTTTTCCTCGCCCAAAACCTCAGTGCCGCCAATATATGTTCCAACAGGCATGACGCGGTTTTCGACATAAAAATTAATATTCTTCAAATAAGCGTTACCCGCTAAAATTAAATATTTGTATTTAATCCGCCCTTGATCTGTTTCTAAAATTTTTCCTTTAGAATCGGCAAGCCCTTTAACGTCGGTATTTTCAAATATCTCAACCCCGCATTGCTTGGCGGCTCTAGCCAAACCAAGCGTAAAATTCATGGGGTGCAAATGTCCGCTGTTTTGATGAAAAACCCCCGCAACATATTTCGGGGAATCTATCTGCTCATGAATTTCTTTTTTATTTAAAAATGTTAGCTCGTTAAAACCATAAATGCAGTTGTAGTTTTCCACCATTTCTTTGAGTTCATTTTCATGACGCCGATTTAAAGCCGTCTGAAAATGCCCATCAACTAAATCGCAATCAATATGGTGCTCTTTTACTAGGCTTTTAATGAGTTTTATCGAGTCGAGCGACAAATCGAAAAGCTTTTTTGCCTTTTCTACGCCAACTAGCTTCTGGACTTTATCCATACTGCAACTGTAACCGTAAATAAATTGTCCGCCATTTCTGCCTGACGCCCCCCAACCGACATGATTTTTTTCAACTAACGCCACCTTATAACCCAGCTTGGCGGCATGATATGCGGTCGAAAGACCGGAAGTTCCTCCGCCAACAACGCAAATATCGCAGTCAATCTCGCCTTGGAGTTTCGGGTAAGTCGTATGATCGTTCCTAGAGTGAAGATACCAAGAATTTTCTAATAATTTGTCCATGATTTTCGTTTCATAAATTCAACCCGTCGAACTTAATTTTTTAAATTTAATTAAAAAGTTCAATGGCTTTTACAATATTTATTCAAGTTGTTAAAAATCTCCAATATAGATTCATTTGGATTTTTCCTTTCCCAAAATGATTTTCGTTAAATCCTCGCAATCAGTAAAAAAATGATGGGATATCCTAAGTCAATACCACTAATACTCACCCTGTTTTTATTTGGGCTGTCAAATTTGTATTCCCAAAAAATCGAAGACCAGAACCTGACTTTAAAATCAAATTTCAGAGAAGAGTTGCAACCGCCGCAAATCGAACACCAATTTTCTTTGGTGAAAATCGCTTTCGCACAATCTCCTTTCGCGCCCAAATTTGAAAGTCGCTTGGAAAATTACTTAATGCCACCGGCTCAAAACGCTGCTTATGGTTCTTCGCTTTTTTTTTCCCAAGTTTCGGTTTTAGACGACGAACAAAAACTAAGAGCGGGGATCGACGCTTATCGAAACAAAGACTCGCAACAAGCAAAAAAGATATTTTTTGATCTATCAAAACAAAATAACGACACGGGGTCCCACGCAAAAATTTGGCTCGCTTGGATATTACTGAACGAAAAATCCGGCGGTGACCTATTCAAAATAACATCTATCTTAAAAAAAGACGAAAATTACTTTTCTTCATCAGAGGGTTTTGCGCTGGAATCTTATTACCTTCTTCAAGATAAAAAAGACGCCCAAGTTTCTAATACCTTATACAAGACGTAGGCATAGAAGGAGAATTAATGTTGGCTTCGAAAATCCACATTCAAATTACTGTACCTCGGGCCTTAAATCGGCAAGCGTTAAACTCTGACATGATCTCCGTGAACTAACGCTGAAGTCTGTCTGTATGCGGGGCGTTTTGATGTGAAAAGATGTATAAATATTCGGCGATTATCCTTCGTGATTTTTCGGAGATTTGTACGGCGATTTGAGAAATAGTTACAACAAAGAAATATGCGAATGTCTCAAACTCGCATACGAAAAATGTTGAGATTATTTTCCGATTACCCTAGAGGCCGAAACCTGATTAAATACAAAGAGCTTGGTCTTTTTATCTGATGGGGGAATATAAAATTAGCTACGGTTTTTTTGAAAAAATAAACCCAATACGCCTTCCTACCACAAATAGCGAGTTTTCCTATTTTGCCTTTTTGCTTCATGTAAGCCTTAACCAAAAAAAAGAGGCTCTCGATTACTACATGCAAATCAAAAAAGACTCTGAATGGAGGGAGCATGCCGCCGTTATTTTACTCGGCTCCCCCGAGCTATACGAAAAAGATCCGATCATCCGCAGGGAAATATTAAACTTAAATTATTACTCTCCGCTCAGTAAGAACTTGGTTTTGCTTGAACTTGCCGCAGAGGATTATTCCAAGCAAAATTATTCTGCCGCTATCGAAAAATACAAAACTATTCTTTCCGGCAGCAAAAATTCGAACCTTAATAAATACGCCGGAATCAATGCGGCGCAAACCGCTATGATTTTATCAAAGCCGGAGGCAACCGACGCTTGGCTCAACGCGGGCTTTGACAACGCTAAAATCGAACAACAGCGTATTTATCACCTTTATTATAGTCTCTTTTCGCAGAACAAATTCAGCGAACTTTTGGAATTAGATCGTCGTCTGAAGTTTGAAGGTTGGAACAGGCAAGTTAGGATTGAAATCGAACTGATGTTGGCGATCGCTTTAGCAAATATTGACAAATTTGATGAAGCCATTCAAATAGCGGAAACGAGTTGGAAGCAAAGGGAAAGCGAGAAATCTCTTGGGCTAGCGGCGCATTTAAAATATTTAAGCAATGACTTTGAAAGCTCTTTAAAATCAGTCGCTCTTTATAAAGGTTCGCCAAATGTGTATCTGACGCAACAGGCAGTTAAATCGGCGCTCGCTTCAAATCAACCCGCGCTGGCAAAGAAATACTTGAAAGACTTTGCCAATCCCCAAAATCCGGAAGTTCAAAAACTTTGGCTCGAAGTCTGGCAAGCAACCGATGAAAATAAGGAGATCATTAAAAACGCTCCTATTTGGATAGAAGCAACAAAAGAACCCGAATTGAAAGCATACTTCATTATTGCCTTGGGAGACGCCTATTATAACCAAAGAGATTTTGCGAAAGCCGAAAGAACCTATGCGCTTGCGACTAATTCTAGCGAGCAGTTAGTTAGAGACGACGCCTATATTAGTTTGTTGAATTCTCAAAAATTGAATAAGAATGAAAAAGCCTTTGAAAAAACCGGCAGAGAAGCCCTCAGGAGCAAACTGTCGCCGGAAGGACAATTCAGGGTTGTATCTATGATGGCGAGTTATTATCGCGACAAAAAACAATATCAAACAGCCGACGAATTTTACGGGGAGTATCTGGCTTTGTTCAAGTATGAAGCGAATCGGATTCGTATGGAGCGCGCGGAAATGATGTATGAAACAAAAACTTACCCGACCTGTTTGCAAATAACTCAAAGTCCTTGGGAAGGAGAAAGCGAATTCCAAAAGACGGATCGCTCGATTATTTCAGCAAAGTGCGCTTTGCGCTCCAACAAAATCGAGTTTGCGGAAAACGCTTTAAAGAACGCCGAAAATCCTTCCAATCCCGAATACCGTAAAATTGAAAAGGAGTTGCTTTTGGCGGACATCGCATACTCCAAAGGCAAATTTGATCAAGCGATCAGTATAGCGGATGAAATCGAAAAAAAGGAGCTGACGCCAACGCAAAACAAGGAGAGTTTGCGCATCAAAATTTATGCTCTCGCAGGCTTACAAAAATGGAGCGAAATCTTAGCCAAAGGGGACATTGAAGAAAATTTCATGAGCGAGCCTGAACAAACCAATATCGCGTTAATCAAAGGCAGAGCGCAGTGGAGCAACGGACAAATGAGCGAAGGAATTTCAACCATCACAAAAGCGCTTTATAACGCGACCACCGAGGAAGAGCAGGCCATAATTCGTTTGCATCTGACAGATTACCTTTTGGCAAAAGGCGACAAGTCGCAAGCGCAGATCAATTTTGATAAAATCGACCCCAAAAAATATCCAGCCCAGAACAAGTCAAATATTATAATACGCTGAAGGCTAAACTTAACTAATGCTCTCCACACACCCAACTTGTTGCGTAATTAAAAAGGAAAACCTACGCGCAAATCTAAAATGGGCGATTGATAGAGTTCGTCCCGCCAAAGTCATGCCGATCATCAAAGCAAACGCCTACGGGCACGGCATAGTTCCTGTGGCTCGGTTTTGCGAAGAGTTTGGCGTGGAGATAATCGGAGTCGCGCATCCAAGCGAAGCGGTAAAACTTAGAGAAAACGGTATCAAAATTAACATCTTAGTCCTCGGAGCCATTATGGAAGAAGAGTTAGACCTCTGCCTTGAGTTTGACTTTACTCCTTCCATCGTCAGCAGAAACCAACTTGATAAGCTGCAAAGTCTTTTAAGGGATTCTTCGCGAAAAATTAACGTTCATTTTAAATTTGACACCGGAATGGGAAGGGTTGGCTTCTTTGCGGAAGACATTCCGGAGATTCTTGCAAATTTTAAAGACAGTATACCAAACATTGTCATTAGCGGAATTTATTCGCATTATGCCTGCGCGGAATGAAAAAGATCACCCTTTGAATAAGTCGCAGCAGGAAAGATTTGAGGAAATTATCCGCATTTTTTCAATCTTTGGATATCACGATATACTAAAACATCTCTCAAACTCTGCTGGCGTCTTGCATTTTCCTAAAGCGAGTTATGACTTCGTGCGCTTAGGAATTATGTTTTACGGTCTCTCTCCGGGTAATTATGCCCCGCCAACAGGAATCCAACCTGCAATGCGTTTAAGCTCGCAAATCAATTTCATAAAAACCGTAAAAAAAGGAACTCCGGTTAGTTATGGCGCGACTTGGAAAGCCGAAAAAGATACCATAGTCGCCACCGTGCCAATGGGTTATGGCGATGGTTTGTCCAGAAATTGTTCGAACTTAAAAAACATTGCCGAATATAATAACTCTCTGGTTTCCGTTGCCGGAAAAGTTTGTATGGATTTGACTATGCTTGATTTTGGGGACTTAGATGCCCAAGTTGGAGACAAGGTTCATTTCTTTGGTTGGGAATGCAAGCTGAGGGCTGAAGATCTTGCCAAGTCTTTAAATACAATCTCTTACGAAATAGTCACACAACTTTCAGAACGAATTTTAAGAGTATATGTTTGACTATTCAGAATCTAAACATTATTTTCAGATTCTTAATTTGATCGGGGTGTAGCGCAGTCTGGCTAGCGCACCTGCCTTGGGAGCAGGGGGTCGAAGGTTCGAATCCTTTCACCCCGATTCGACCCGCGCCCGTAGCTCAGTTGGATAGAGTTGCTGACTTCTAATCAGCCGGTCAGAGGTTCGAATCCTCTCGGGCGTACCAATAAAAAAACTCAAATTTACTTGGCGGACGTAGCTCAGTGGTAGAGCGCTGGATTGTGGCTCCAGTGGTCGCGAGTTCAAGTCTCGTCGTTCGCCCGGTTATTATGCGCTTGTAGCTCAGTTGGATAAGAGCAGTGGAGCTTCGAATCCAAAGGTCACAGGTTCGAATCCTGTCCGGCGCACACTCAACTCACACAACCTAAGTTCTATTGTATATTTTAATTGCGAGGGTGGCGGAATTGGTCAGACGCGCTGGTTTTAGGAGCCAGTAATGCTTAAGATGTGTGGGTTCAAGTCCCACCACTCGAACTTTAAAACTTCACCTCAAAAACTCCCCCTAAACTTAATTATTCACCTAAAAGATGAAATTTGAAATCGAAAAACAAGATAATATCAAAGAAACAGCCCACATAACGATTCCTAAAGAAAAGGTAGACTCTTTTTTTAACAAAAAAATTAACGAATACAAACGCCAAATCTCACTCCCGGGCTTTAGGAAAGGGCCACACTCCCGACAAAAGTGAGTCATGAGTAGGTTTTCGGATGAAATTAACGCCGAAGTCGCCGAAGAGCTAATCAAAACAGGGACTTCGCAAGCTTTTAAGGATAAGGACAAAGAAATCTCTTATCTTTATCCAATTGGATATGAAGAAATCAAAGCAGAACTAAGGCGCGGCTCGGATCTTAAATTTTCGGTATCCTATTACGTTTACCCAGAAATTAATCTCGATGCGTATAAAAATTTTGAACCCGATTTAAGCGTTCCCGAAGTTACCGAAGAAGAAATCACTGTCGAACTTCATAAATTTTTTAAAAACAATAATTTAGGCGAAAGAGTTTCAACGGGGAAAAAGGTCGAGAAAAATGACCATGTAGAACTTTCGATTGCAAGGTTTAACGAGGCGGGCGTCGTCGTGTCCGAAGAAGAAACCGAAATGAAACAAATTATCGATACTCGCGAAAACGAACTGATTGGCGAAGGCAAAGATTTGCTTTACCAACATCAAAAGGGTGATAAGTTTGAGTTCAAACATACTTTTGAAAACTTGTCCGAGGAAGAGCTCGCTAGAGTTGGTGGAAAAAACCGTCACCTTCAAATGCGAAATTTTTGATGTTTTTAATTACTCTTTTGATGGGGTCAATGACGAGATCATTGGTAAGCTAGATTCCGAAGAAAAGACTTTGGAAGCTCACAAAACTAAATTCAAAGAGGAATTAGAAAAAGAAAAAAAGAGTCAACTCGAAGCAAAAAACAAGAACGATTTATTAGACTTCCTTCAGAATAATTTAGATTTTGACGTTCCCGAACCGTTAGTAGAAAGAGTATTCGCAAACCAAGAGCAAAATAAAAACGGGCAGCATGATCACGATCATAATCATGAACACCATCACGCTCATGACGAAAACAATGAAGATAGGGCTTCAAAGCTTGAAGAAACCAAAAAATTTATTCGCATCGAACATTTCTTTGAACATTGGAGATCGAAGTATCCTTTAAAGAACCTCGATAACGAATTTAGAAATTTAATCAGCAGCGTCTTTGGCGGCTTTCCAAAAGAAGAGAGGCAAATTCAAGCGGTTCAACATATATATGGACAATATAAATTTGATATGACTTCTAAGGCGATTTTGGAAAAGCTTTTGGAAGAGAAGCAAGGCGTCAAAGAAACCGAACAAGCCTAGTTAAAATTTAGCGTTAACCAGCCATTTGATATAACATGACAATACCTTACGTTATCGAACAAACAAACAGGGGAGAAAGAACATACGATATCTTTTCACGGTTGTTAAAAGATAGAATCATATTCCTTGGCTCTGAAATCAATTCTTACACGGCAAACGTGCTCATAGCTCAACTGCTATTTCTTGAAGCGGACAATCCCGAAAATGACATCAATCTCTATATTAATTGTCCCGGCGGGGCGGTTACGGCAGGTTTAGCCTTGTATGATACGATGATTTATATCAAACCGGACATTCAAACGATTTGCATTGGTCAAGCTTCAAGCATGGGAGCTATCTTGCTTTCCGCCGGCGCTCAAGGCAAGAGAATTGCATTGAAAAACTCATCTATTTTGTTGCACCAACCTATGGGCGGCATCGGAGGACAGGCTTCTGATATCGAGATTCAAACTAAAGAGATCGTTAGAGCAAAGCAGAAGTTGATCGACATTTTGGCAAAAACAACGAAACAAGATCCTAAAAACTTGAAAAAGATTGCGAAAGAGATTTTTACCTTTCGAGTACCGAAGCTAAAGATTATGGAATCGTCGATACTGTTATTGAAAGCCGCCAAAGTTTAGGAAAATGAGTTAATTATAGTTTGTGATACGACATAAGCTAAAAATTCTTTAGTTTTGTTAAATAATAAACGCATGACAAATCCCCCTTCAAACCAATGAGCGAAGACACAAAAAAGCATCGTTGTTCTTTTTGCGGCAAATCCCAAGAAGAAGTCAAAAAGATAATCGCCGGACCTTCGGTTTATATATGCGATGAATGCGTCGAGTTATGCGACGATATTATCAAGGAAGAATTTGCCAAAACGGCAAAGCCGACTGAGGAAACGCCCCTTTTAAAACCCGTAGAGATCAAAGAAGTCTTAGACCAATACGTCATAGGTCAAGATGAATCCAAAAAGATATTGTCCGTTGCGGTCTATAACCATTATAAAAAAATCAGACACTATCAAAATTCTAAAAAGGAAAACTTTTCAAGCAAACCCGAAATCCAGAAATCCAATGTTTTACTAATTGGACCTACTGGTACGGGCAAAACTCTATTGGCTCAAACGCTGGCGAGAATACTCAACCTTCCATTTGCGATTGCCGACGCCACGACGCTAACCGAGGCCGGTTATGTTGGCGAAGATGTTGAAAATATTATTCTTAAACTTTTGCAGAATTGCGATTTTGATCAAGAAAAAGCCCAGCAAGGGATTATCTACATTGATGAAATCGATAAAGTTACCCGCAAAAGCGAGAACGTTTCTATTACTAGGGACGTTAGTGGCGAGGGTGTTCAACAATCTTTGCTTAAATTAATCGAAGGCACTGTGGCTAATATTCCTCCTCAAGGCGGCAGGAAACATCCTCAACAAGAATTTATGCAGATTGACACGACAAATATTTTGTTCATTTGCGGCGGAGCTTTTGTAGGGCTTGACGATATTATTAGTCGTCGAATCGGCAAAAAAATGATTGGATTTGGCTCGAATCTCGCCAAGGTTTCTAAAGAAACCACTAGCGAAGTTTTGAAGCACGCTCAATCAGAGGATTTGATTAAGTTTGGTTTAATACCAGAGTTTGTTGGCAGGTTGCCGATAGTTGTCTCGCTCAATGATTTAACCAAAGACGACTTGATCAATATTCTTAAAGAACCCAAGAACGCCGTCCTCAAGCAGTATCAAACTCTGCTTGAAATGGACAATATCAATTTGGAATTTAGGGAAAGCGCCGTTGAAGCGATAGCAGAAAAAGCTTTGGAAAAGAAAACCGGAGCTAGAGGATTAAGAGCGATTATCGAAAACTTGATGCTCAATATAATGTATGACGCCCCTACAAATTCAAATATCAAAGAAATCGTCATTACAAAAGAAGTCGTAAGCAACAACGCCCCGCCAATCATTGTTTACGATACTAAATATAAAGAAAAGGCGGTTTAAACCATATACACCCGCTTCGCGCTTCATTCTTCTTTTCTACTTTGGTGACTTAAGCTCAGGATGAAGCAACAAAACTACCTGCGAAAAGCGGTTATCCGCTTTCATTTCTTTCAATAATTTCACAAAATCATCCGGATTATTTGGCTTGAGAGTCAAATAATTATCATAGCGACTAATCACCTCGACAGGATAGACGAGTTCGGGACTAAATCCAGCGTCAATGCGGCGAATCTCGACCTGAAACAAACCATCCGTAACTTCAAATCGCGCCGTATTTTTATTGTACAGCACGTAACCGCTCGGACCGTATTCAATCCCGGAACTAACGACAAAATTTGAGGGCGAATTCGCTTGCAATGAGTTTGCTTGGTTTTTATTAGAATCATTTTTCTTAACAACCAACATGTCATTGTAAGTCCCAACAACTCGTTCATTAGATGAGCTAATCTGGCTTTGGGACAAACTTTGAGAATTTGTCTGCTGTTGGGCGCCGACCGAATTCGTTTGATTGGCTTTGATCTCTAAATCAGGATAGTAAACAAAATCCATTCCGTTAGCGTTAAACCGAGAGCCGCTTCCAAAATTTTTATTGTCTTGCGCTAATACTAGCGCGCCTGAAATGAACATAACAGCTAATAGTAAAATATTTTTTTTCATGTTTTATCGCTCTAAAATTTATTGAGGTGTTTGCAGAGAATTATTTATTAGGGTGTTGTGTAGAGAATTAACTTCCACTTGTTGAAAATTCCATCCTGATCGTAACGTTTTCGAACAACAGAATTTCCTCCAATCTGAACTACTTCATTAGTTTGGAGAGTGTCAAAAACTTCAATCTCCCAATTATCAGTTACAGAATAATCAATGTCATAAAAAGCGTTACTGAGAAGCCTAAAATAAGCTCCTCCATTAATTTTGATTACATGTCCCGAACCCGCCCAAAATAAAGTATTGGAAATACCTTTTGTTGTGTTGGTCAATCGAATTGTGACTTCGCTTAGTAAATCGTGGGACATATCAACGTCGACGGCAACATATCTGATTTTTCCGCTACCTCCGCTAACAGTAGTCTGAGAGCTAACTCCCGCAACGTTGTTGTTGGGAATCATCGCATTAACATCCACTTCAACATCCACAGTACTTAATGCATTTCCAAGGGATATATATGAAGGGTCAAGAGCCATATTAACCGCCGCTTCCGCGTCGACTATACCCCAGCCAAAATCGTTATTAAAACCGCTGTTAAATGCGGTATTACCTTCCCATGATGAGGCATTATAAGAGGTGAAGGGAGTTCCGCTTAAAGTCATAGTAATATCCGATCTTGAATTGTTGGTAAGATTCGGTTTTTTAGCGGTGGCGGCCAAAATATGTTTGACGTCAAGCCAAGTCAAATTAGGATTTGCTTCGAGCATCAAGGCTACGACCGCTGAAACCGAAGGCGCAGCCGAAGAAGTTCCGTTAAAAGAACTAGCATATTTACAATCGCTGTTGATGTTATTTACACCAGTATTCTTATTAAAATTTGTTGGGCTATAATCGTCATGATCATAACCAATGCCACAGCCGGTTCTGTCGGCGGTTATCATTGCCGGAGAGTCAGAACCATACTCTCCGCCGGTTCCTGTAACCCATATATTAGGACCTGACGAAGAATATGACGAGTTTTTACCTTCCGCATTAGAAGCTGCGGTGATAATCAAATAAGGAAGATGATTTGGAGTACTAGCGCTAGAATTATGACAAGCTTTTTAGTTACTAGATAAACCGTTGTTAAACTCAAAAAGTATTACTGAATTATCGCTTGCGACGGTGCGGATTCCATCCCATTCTGCATTACAGAAGATACTGGAACCTCCTGACGAAAAACGATTGAACTCATTGCCAGCAGCTTTAACGTAAATAGCGCCTTTATTGCCCCTTAAAGACGTTACGCCATGTTGAAAAATATTACTGTAGTCAGCTTTAAAAACGTTAGGAGTCAGCGGGTTAGCGCCATAACTCATATTAAAGATATGCGCGTCTTGGGGCTTATTGGGCAAATTGGTATTATAACTCTCCAAAGCCTCATAGCACACCGCTACTCCAGCATTTCTTACCAAACATTGAGCAGCGTTAACATTATTTTTATTAAAATCGTTGCTAGTAAACGCTCCCAAAGCATAGGCCTCATAGCCATCTCCAAGTTGAAAAGTAAGAAAATTTATTCCAGAAAGTGTCGCTGCCGGCGCAATGCCCGCTCCGCCTAATGAGTTATTGTCTTTCATCCCAATAATACCGGCGACGCTTGTACCATGACTCCCTTCTTTATCTTCAAAAGCAGATAAATTAGGGCTTGGATCTAAAAAATTACCGGAATTTAAATTGTTAATATGAGTAAGATCGTAGTTTAAATTAGAATTAGCTAACACATTAGCGGCCAAGTCTTCATGAGCGATCTCTAAGCTATCATCAATAACCATTACACGAACATCTTTACCTTTGTAACCCCGTTCGTTATGCACTGCTTCAACGTTCATATCTTCGCCAACAGTTCCCGCATTTGTGGCAAACGCTTTCTGACCGGTATTTTTTGAATACCATTGATGAGAAATAAGAGGATTGAGATTATCGCTGTTGACATAATTTATTGGGAGGGTAACAATGAGCGAATCATTCGAGGAATCTGAAATGTTATCAGCCCCGTCTTTAACCCACATGTAAAAATTTTGAGTGAAGTAATCGGAAGTCGGTTTGGGACTGTTGTAAGTAATAGAAGTCAATCCGATTGAATCTGAAGGCGTCACGGCAACCCAATTTAAATCATTCGCTTGGGGAGCCGTCGAACTCACGCTAATCAAATATGCGACAATCCGTCTGTCATCGGTTGCGTTGGCGTCAAAAGTCACGTCGTAATTTGTTGTTCCGCTCACAATTCTTTTTTGGCCAATACTAAACGAGCTAATAGTCGGTTTTGTAACGTCTGGCTCTATATCCACGCTCACGTCAAAAGTCGCGTCGCTCGTAAATTGAGTCGAGGTCGCATTGAAAACATAATTTCCGGGAGTGTCGGCGCTAAAATCAGTCGGATTCGAACTCGCGGACGTAAAACCATAGTTTGCGTTCGCGGGCGAAGTCGTTACCGACCAAGTTACCGAACTTGCCGTCTCTGAAGTATCGTCAGTTTTAATGATGTTGGCGGTGTAAGAACTTGGGGTATTTATCAAAATATTCGACGAACCCACAATTTTTAAAGAAACCGGCAACGCATTTGCCACCGTAAAATTTGCGATGTTTTCTAAATTTGAATTATTCGCCGTATATACCGCTTTGATAGAATATACGCCGGTGTTTGCCGTTTTGGTAAGAATTTTAGAACCGTTTTCGATGACAACGCAATTAGACGAACAACTTAAAACTGAAATAGCGCTGCTAGCGGTAACATTCTCTTGAGTATTATCCGTTTTGCTTGCCATAACGCTTATTTGCGAGGTCAAACCTTTGGCGACGCTGGCGTCAGCTGTATTGTCATCATCATCCACAAAACTTAAAGCGATCGAGGTGGGGATAGCGGCGCTAACCGTAATATTTTCCGACTCGGTCAAAGGATTGCCAAAATCTCCGCTTGCCGTAACGGATACTGTTCCCGTAACGGGGACTTGGAGTGGCGTTAACGTTGTTTGTATAAAGAGAAACGCTTGCTCCGATAGCTGTAGTTGAAGAACCTGTCGAAGAAAAACTCGCACCCGTAATCGTTGTAGACCATTTGCATCTAGAACTGTCAGAGGTATTATCCGAAAGCAGTGCCTCGCAAGTGAAAGTTCCCGTCTGACCTTTGGCTAAAGTAGTCGAGCTAGAACTTAAACTTAGGGAAACAATTCGAGCGGGAACAATATGGATTGTTTGAGTACCGCCCGGATTTTTTATAGTATCGAATGAATTAATCGTCGCGTCGGCGGATGGGTCTTTGTAGGGATTAGAATATTTTGCGAAAACTAATATGTCATTGGCGTCGTTTGCGGTCGCTTTAATCAGCACCACGCCTTTGCCGGTAACTTGCGCGTCATTCGTGTCGATTGTCGCATCGTCGGCATTGTCGATAAACCAATCCGAATATTTTGTAACGTCCTGAGTTGAATCATCCTTTAATGTACCAACAGCTCTAAATATTAATGTGTCGCCTTTTGATTTGTTCGCAATACTATCGCCGATAATCGCAAGGGATTTAATCAACGGTTTTGACTCGGTTGCAGGAGACGAATTATTGGCGCTGCTTGAGCTACCCTGACAAGCCGAAAAAAATAAAATGGAACAAGCCAAACTAATGATGAAATTTTTCATAACAAGAATCTGATTAAATGATTACTTTTTGGGTTTTTTGAATTCATTAAAGAGCTATTTCTTTAGTTTTTTATGGATTCTCAAACCAGACAAAACTGAATAACTATAAAGTTTATTTTTGTAAAAATATCTATCTATCTATATTATTGAAGATAATTCTTCTGTCAACGGGAATTTTTCCTAAATCCCTCGCAAAATCACTTATTCCATAGCTTAAAACTCATTCTAACAAAGAATAAAGATTGATATTCTTTCGAAATAAGTTGGAAAATTAGGTTTGGATATAAGATAAATTTATTTGTAAACTTTTTAAGTAATACTTTAAAAATGAATAGTATTTTTATGCTAAATCACTTTTTGACCTTGTCTAATGCTTGCCTCTATTCAATCACCACCTTTTTTGTTCTCTAAAAGTTTGTATGGCAGAGATTTTTTCATTTAGAATATCTATTATGGACCCGCCCTCCATGCTAATATCTTGGGTGGCTCAAATGAGGCAACCGTAACGATCATAGACAACGACAATCCGCCCACCGTAAGTTGTGCTAATTCAACTCTGACCGTAGGCGAACAAGATACGGTTAATAACGTCGATGTTTCATCTATAGTTAGCTTATCTGCTGTAAGCGAAAAAACTATCACCATTAACTTTTGCATTATCGGGAACGGCAACCAATAACGCGGATTATACAGTTTCAACATCTAATCCCATCACTATCAATCCCGGCGATGCCACGGCCGATATTAATCTAAGTATTGCCGGTGACAGTGTTTTTGAGCCGAGTGGCGAAACAATAATTCTTAGTTTATCTAATTTTAATAATGCCACAGGAGGAAGTACTACCAGTCAAACGATCACAGTTACTGACTACGATTTAGGCGATCCGGATGTAAATTTTAACGTTGATTCAACGGCGGACGAAAGTGCGGGAGCGGTAACAAGCGTTAAATTAAGTCTATCGCATCAAGTCGCTCGAACGGTTACAGTTCCGATTCAAATACTTGGTTTCAGTACCGCGACAGGGTCAGATACAGACTACACATTGACGACAACATCTGTTATTTTTAATTCAGGCGATCAAACAAGGGACTTGCTTATTACTATAGTTGATGATGCTTTGGAAGAAGTAGATGAGACAATAGTATTTAATTTTAACGGCGCTCCAACTACCGCCAATGCTGTAACTCCAAATTCGCACACGCTGACCATAGTCGATAACGACGATCCGCCGACTGTTTCTTTTACAAACATAAGCTCAAATGGCAATGAAGGCGATTCAGGAAAAACGACAAAAACTATCGCAGTTCAACTTAGTGTTGCCAGCGGTCTCGAAGTTTCGGTTCCTTATACAATCACCGGAACGACTGATAATTTTGTTGATTATACTGCCGATAGTTCGGGGACATTACGAATTAATGCTGGGTTAACGTCTGCAAATTTGAGTTTCGACGTGAGTGGAGATACTTTAAACGAAAATAATGAAACTATTATTTATACGCTTGCTAGTCCAGTTAACGCAACACTCAGAACAAATAAAGTCCATACGCATACTATCAATGATGACGAAGCCTTAGTGCGCGTCGCTTGGACTCCAAATCGCGAAAAATTAGCGAACTCGCCTCAAGGCGGATACAAAGTCTATTATTCAACTATCGACGGTTTCACGAAATCGACTGCGGGCGTAAAAACTATTGATCTACCTTACGATACGCAAACAGATTCTACGCCGGATAATTTCGCGGATATTCTTTTATCTCGTTCCGCCTCGACATATTACTTTAGAGTCGAAGCCTATAGCCAACACGGAACGAGTTCTTTGTCGGAGCAGCGAACCGTTACTCTACCCGCTGAGAATTGATCTAAGCCATTCAAATCATTTTCATTTCACGCAAACAAATCATATTAATATCAATCAAAAGTCCCCGTTTAGCTTTAGAGAATTTATGAGTTTATTAAAAAGAAGTTCCAAATATAAAATTGCGTTTACATTGCTTTTAATAATAATATCCTTTTTCGCCCTTTCTGCAGGTTCTGAATCCTCCATTTTAAGAAGCGGAATTTCATCCCCAAACGCCAATTACGTTGAAGGCCAAATTCTCGTGAAGTATAAGAAAAGTCTAACTTTTGTCGATCGAGAATACGTCGCAAAATCTCACGGCGCGGAAAATGTGGGATTATTAGCCCCCAAAGATGGTTTCCAAACGGTTGAAATCAATAAAGATCAAAGCGTCGAAGATCGGAACTAATGATAGATTTATTTTTAAAACCAACGGAACTAAGCTGCTTGATAGCTCGAGAAATATTACAAACATTTCAGTTAATTTTAAAACCTTCGATATTTCAAATTTATGCAATAGCGCAGCGGATTGCGTTATCGAATTTGGTTTAGATCATTCAGATGATGTCGAAGTAGGGAAAGGTTTAGATATAGTAACCGGCGAGCTGACTTTAGCCGATTTCAGCACGGATCAATATAAATTAGACAAAGGCACTTCAATGGCGGCTCCACACGGTGCCGGATTAGCTGCCAAGCTTGCCGCCTTCAATCCAAAATATACTTATGCGGATATTATAAACGTCATCAAAGCATCCGGCGAGCCTGTTGCAGTGCTAGCTACGAAGACTTCGGCGGGAACTGCGGTAAACGCTAACAACGCTATCAGGTATATACAGCAGCCTACGGATTTGACGAGCGACGTTACGCCTTAAATCTGAATTGCAATTCGGATTTAAGGAATTTATCAAATAAATTCAAAAACTTACTCCTTCCTAAATCTCCCTGCTGCTTAAGAAAACGACAAGATCCCGCAAGGATTCGCGAGAGCTATGGTGCGGGAGCGTTTCGATTTTTTTGAGCGCGCTTTCGGAATATTCATTAGCTTTTTTTCTGCTAAATTCGATCGAGCCTTTCTCCATCATCATTTTGTGGATTTCTAGCACGTCTTCGTCGGAGATTTGATCGTTTTCAAATATCTGCAAAATACGCTTTTTTTCAGCTTCGCCGGAGGCTTTAATCAAGTGCAGCAAAGGCAAGGTCGGCTTTCTTTCCCGCAAATCCATTCCGGGAGCCTTGCCCGTATTTTCGTCGTGAACCATATAATCAAACGCGTCGTCGACGATCTGAAAACAATACCCAACGTCCCTGCCGATAGAATACATCAAGTCACGTTCCTTCTCGCCCGCATTGCCTAAAAAAGCTCCAATTTTCATGCTCGTTCCAATCAGAGAAGCCGTCTTATGTTCGATGATATTATAATAGTCCTCTTCCGAAGAAATTTTAATATCTTGAATCAACTGTAAAATCTCTCCTTTCGCCATGCTCGTCGTACATTCGGACAGGGTTTTAATAATCGGAATGCTATTTAAATCGGCAATCAATTTAAATGAAATGGTAAACAAATAATCGCCCACCAGGATTGCCGCTTCGTTGCCCCAAATCGTATTCGGCGTTTTCCTTTTGCGACGCAACTCGGCGTTGTCCACAACGTCGTCATGCAACAAAGTCGCCGTGTGGATATACTCCATCACGCCGGCCGCCATACTCGATTCGGGCTTAATCTCGCCAAAAATCCCGTTGGTAAAAAGCAGCAGCGCCGGTCGAATTCTTTTGCCGCCGCTTTTAAAAATATACTCGCCGATTTTGGTAAGCAGATTAATATCGGTGGTGATATTCAGCAAGGAGTGATTTTCCACTCTTTTCATTTCTTCGCTGATTGGCGTCAGTATTTCTTCTAGCGTTTTCATAAAATCAAATAGTTACAAATTCTTCGGCGTTCGTTGGATGGATGGCGACCGTGCGTTTGAGGCTTTCGAAAGTCATTCCGCTCTGCATTGCGGCGGCAAATCCTTGGATAATTTCTCCGGCGTCGTCCCCAACCATATGCATTCCGACAACGCGCCCCGTTTTTTTGTCTGAAATCACTTTCATCATCGTTTTGACCTGACTTCCCCCAAAGTTTGATTTCATGGAGCGAAAAACTGACACGCGAACGTCCACGTCTCCATATTTTTTTCGGGCGGCTTCTTCGTCAAGCCCGACCGTTCCGATATTAGGAATGCAGAAAATTGCCGTGGGGATATTCTCGTAATCCATCGCGAGATTTTTGCCGCCAAATAAATTGGCGTTGAGGATCATCGCCTCGTAAATCGCGACGGGGGTCAATTCCTTTGGAGAGGAGACGTCGCCAATCGCGTAAATCGAAGGTTCGCTCGTCTGAAAGCCCGCGTTAATCTTAATTTTGCCGTTTGCGTTTAATTCAATATTCGCATTTTCAAGCCCCAATCCGCTTAAATTCGGTTCCCTGCCAATACACGACAAAACCAAATCGCATTGTTCGACGCCCCCTTCCGCAAAATAAACGGAATAACCCGCGTCTTTATTTTTTTCGATTTTCTGAACTTGGCTATTGAATCTAAATTTCATGCCCAAACTCTGCATCTGCTCCAGCGCAAATTCCCGGATTCCTCTGTCAAAACCGCGCAAGAAAAGATCGCCGCGATAGGATAAAGTTACGTCCGCTTTGAGATGATGAAAGATGGAGGCGAACTCGATGGCAATATAACCGCCGCCAATAATCACAATCTTTTTTGGAATTTGTTTGATTTAAAAAATTTGATCGGAAGAAATCGCAAATTCCGCCCCCGGAATATCTAACAACCGAGGTTTAGCTCCCGTCGAAATCAGAATTTTTTCCGCTTTAAGGATTTCTGAGCCGACTTTTACTTTGTTTGCACCCGCCAAACTCCCCTTGCCTTCGATGATTTGCACGCCCGCTTTTTCGAGATTTTTCATATAAATGCCGTTGAGCCTCGCAATCTCGGCGTCTTTTCTTGCAATAAAATCTTCCCAATCGATGCTTTCAAGGCGCACGTTCAAGCCAAAGTTTTTAGCGTAGGCGAGCTGTCGCATAAACTCGGCGCAATATAAAAATAGCATGCTTGGGGTAGTGCGGGCAGCCAGCGGGGATAGGAAGGCTGAAGGAGGTTCCATCCATAGGATGTTATCGTCGGCCTGCTCATTCTAACTACTCCGAAAGGGCTGTGAGTTTCTTTAGCTGCTAGCGATTCTCTGCATGGTCGCACGTTCGCGCCGGAGCTGCGCAGTAATCACACTTGTTAGGTCGGTAAATTTGCTGGTAATTTATACATCAATGAGATATCCATCTTAGCTTATACACAGATCTTCAGATATTATTGCCGGTAGGATGCAGCGTAGTCACGCCTGTGGGGATAATATTAATATGGCGTGTCCAGTGTATGATATTGGATCAGACGGCGCACGCCGTGGCTGAGCATTGGGTCAGGGGTCACTTTGTATGTGCGGCCTCCTAGGTGGTCAGTGGAAGTTGTTCGTGTTCCTACTATGGACGCATTTATGCGACATAGTTGAGATGTATAGACACAGCTAGCATAGGGCAGTCATCATCGCGACTGGTGACGAGCAAAGCGAGCTGACAATTACCGTGAGTTGCCTTTTTCGCTAGGCGAGAGCTGAACTCTAAGCGATCAGCGTTCATGCGACATGATACATGACGCCGGCACGGCCAACTCCGCTCGGGGTTGAGTAATCAGTGCTTAACAGACTCTGTAAGTTCCTCGTATCCATGAACTTAGGATCTGCAGTGCCTCTAGTAGTTTAGTGGGTATCTGTAGCGAGAGTGTATCAATTTCAGGCGAATTCACGAGGCGGCTCTCAGATTCTACCAAAGCGAGCTGTATAAGAGAATGCTAACTGATTACGGTTATCACGACCGGTTCGCTCGATGGAATGGGATTGACTCTTGCGAGCTAAATGCGCCGAATAGGTGTTTTGTGCAAAGTCCCGCGCGCGCGTGAGCGCTAGATCATGAGTTCTCATAGCGCGGGCTAACGTCCCCTAAGAGTTGATACGTGGTCTCCATACGGGTCTGCCGAGCCTAGGCCTCATCTGGTCATACATGCCGTAAAGTAATCTGGGCAAAAAGGGAACGAGCACGCAAAGTTATCGTGGCCGAAGAGAGAGTCGGGTCAGTCTCGCCCGGTGCAGTTGGAGATAACTATATCGCTCGAATACACGCAGCCGTCTGGATGCGAGGCGTCCTGGTAGCAGCAAATCAGAGGATGGAGAGCGTTCGTCGTATCGCCGGCTAGCCATTCGCAGGGCACACAATGACTCATAGAAGACGTCTATTCTGCAAACTTGTATCCTACCTGAGATCCTGAAAAAAAGAGAGCATCATGTAGAAAAATGAGTGTAGAGAGATGGTGCGTACTCATGTCCAACCTCGGTCTAATAATGAGAAGCTAGCGCAGTAGGTGGAAATGTAGGCGATGAATAAAATAGTGACGTCGAGCACTAGGTACAGATGCGAGTGAATGGTCGTAAGTAGACTTCTCAAAGTATAAATTATATGAACGATGTAATGCCTTTTGTGTAAACGAATGCGAGTTGATCCGACGAGCAGCGAAATCATGATGGCAGCAATTAGGTTGCTGCGCTATGAGTAAATTTAAGATCGTAGGTTACAGTTATAGTCTTCCTGAAGTAGGAATTATGCATTTCCAGCAAGGATGCTAGCGGTGTCTGAGAATATCGTGTTGGATGTGGCGCTGATTGGTAAATCATCGAGAACAGACTGAAGTGCATAGCTAGTTGCTCCGGTGTGATGAAGTCTATTCGAGATGTATATTCTAGGAGATATTTCAGAAGTGGTTGAGGCGCGAGTAGGAACTTATGCTTTCAGGCGCTGGGAAATCGTTAGCAAATGTATAAAATATGAAGGTAAGTCAGGCGGCCAGTCACTGGGGCGGAGGGACTGCGGCTGGTCTAGAAGATGAAATAGCTTGGACTACATGCGGCGGCGCTTGAAGTCGTCTATTCTGACTTGTGCAAGATAATTCTGGTCAGTATCTTTGACTGTTGCTAGTGTCACCAGAATGAGACTGGTCTGCCGTGTGTTGTTCCGTTACTTTTATCGGTTACTCACGGCGTTAAAAGGCTTCTACAGTGGAGAGCAGCATATTGGCATCTGTCGTAGTGAACCGACAGGTGCGTCTTAGACTTTTAAGACGCCAGATGAGGAGAGGGACGTAGGTGAGGGAGTGCGTCTGTCAACTACACTACTGTTCGCCTGTGTGCGGAAGTCATGCTCGACAGTATTTATCAGACGTTCACGTTAATGGCAGCAATAGGAGTATGCACAAGTCGATGGTCTTATTAATATTTGACACAAGCCCTCCAAGCTGTCGAGTATGCATGCTCAGCCTCGGTTAAAGCTGCGAATCGCATGAGTGGTTAGAGTGAGGGATGAGGAAGGCTCAAGGAACATTTTGCCTCAAGGATGACTATATTTGTGATGGTATGCTGCCTTCAGTCAAGATAGTATATAAGAGACGTGTGTATATTTATGCACGCATACTATCTTGTTTTCCTAGCATCGAGGCTGCTGCTTTCCGCAGTAAAGGGTTGGGATAATTGATGCAATCTCGCGATATCATGTAGTGGAGTGCTAGAGCGACTCGAGCACATGGGAGTGCGATAAGTTAGCGCTGACTACACTAGTTAGCGAATGGGAATGCCTACAAAGTATTATGAAAAGTATCATACAACAAGCAATTATTGAAGAGCAATTATATTTAGGATTAATCTGCGACAACGAAGGACATCGCGGGCCAAGGGGACATGGAGAGAAGGAATAAATAGAGTAGATAGGTTGTAATAAATTGCCAGGCGGCGTAGTGCACGTAGGATGATAGAATTGAGGGGAATAGAGAATTAGGGGAAGGGGCAGTATTATGAAGAGTTGAGCATATTGCGTTAGAGAAGGTAGTGGGTGATGGGCGTGGGAGAGACATACAAGGATGCGTCATATTCATAATATGAGGGGAGAGATATTATGGAAAGAAGAGAGGAGTGATAGAAGGGAGTGTACGAGATTATTTATAATTAAGGAGAAAGAGGTTGACAAAATAGGCGCTTGAGAGATTCTTCAAAGGTAAACGGAGAGATTGAAGTAGTAAATTTGAATGTTAGGGTAAGTGTAAAGGGAATGCGGAGATTAATGGAGAATAGGATTAATTGTGATTTTTTATATGTAGTTTATTATGTTTGTACTTATTTCCATTTCCTGCATGAGAATAAACTCCTGCTGTTATGGAGGAGGAGACTCTTAATTATGCAAGTAGATCACATCAATATGATAGGGATGCAGATATCCTCGTAGTAAAGGATATGTAGAACAGTGCCGTGAGAAGGGCATGTAGTATCCGATTATCAGCCAGTCTGATCGAGAGGCAAGGGGATGGCATATTGGTGGAGTATGGAAGCTCGTCCTTCTGCAACCTCACTGGTATAGGCGTGATAGCTGAGAAAGACTAGGGGAAGGTGATTAAGATCTCTGCAGTGAGGTCGGTCTCTCAGCTTCGCCGTGCCGCATGATGATTAATGTTTTCATGGCGTGGAAATTATTTTTGAAAATCAGATTTATCTAAGGATAAGCGTCTCATAAATTGAAAAAGAATCGAATTGGGTCAAGCCCAATCAAGCAGCGTCAATTGATTAAATAGTTTAAAAAGCGCATGACTTATCGACATGACTAACAAAAATCGAACTCGTCCGTTTTTAATTAATTAGTTCAAATTCAACACGCGTATTTATCCAAACAAATATAATGACTCGATTGGCTTTTTCGACAGGCGGGCAAAGCTCCAAAGCCGATTTTAAAATCTTTTATTTTACGGCGGCGGCGGCGCTGAATCTGCTGTTGTTCTTGCTGCTCGCTTTAGCTATCTCGATAACGCCTGAAATTAAAACCGAAGATTTGCCTCTGCGCGTTATACTCGATGAACCTCCAGTTGTTGAACCTCCCCCGCCTGAAGTCGTTGAGAAAGCTTTACCGCAAGAAGCCCCCGAACAGCCCCAAGAATCTCCAAAAATTAAAGACAATCTTTTGTTCGAAGATTTTCAGCTCGACTTCAAACCAGATTTAGATCCCGACAAATTTATCAACGACGATAATTCCTACCCGCTCGTGCCCGAAAGTTCTGAAACTCCTGTTGAAGAAATAAGCCCTAACGATCAACAAACAGAATCCTCCGCGCAAGAGCAGATAATAGATAACGGCAACAATCCGGAGGAAATTACGCCTAACGCTCCGCCAAAGGAAACGCCTAATGAAGATGTAAAAGCCGACGCCCAAGAGGAAGACGTCCGGGATACTCAAACGGAACCTATTCTAGGTGCTCCGCCCGAGCAATTAATCTCTGAAAAAGAGAGTTCCAATGAATTCGCTTTGTTGAAACCTTCCGACAGGCTGGATAGTCAAAATATCGAGCTATACCGCGAGCCAACGAGCCAAAAGAAACCCGAGTATGAAAACCCCGAAGATTTTGTCCCTGATGAAATTAAACACAGCCTGCGGGGTTCTAAGCCCGAAAAAACGAATCAAAATAACGTGAATTTTACTTTGGACGATTACAACTGGAATTTTGAAAGTTATATTGCGGCTTGGGCGAGCGATCTTTCCAGATGGTGGCGCGCTCCCGCCGATTATATTTCAGGCAAGGTTCCGCAGGGCGGCAGCGTTTGGATTCGCGTCAAAGTCAGCTCAAAAGGCGAACTGGTCGAATATAAAATTTACGACTCGCAAGTCACCAACGAAATGCAATTGAAAGTGCAGCAGACTTTTATCAGCTCGTTCAACCGCAACCCACTTCCGGAAGACTTTAAAAAAGACGGGGTCGTCGTGAATTGGCAATTTATTTATCCGCCTTTTGGCAAAAGCTTCGACGCCAACAAACCTTGAAAAAAATCCTAATCGAAATCTGCGTCAAATGGTGGAACGCCGAGGCGCATTATGCCTTTAATCTAGCCTTATGCCTCAGAGAAATCGGCTGCGAAGTAACGGTTCTGCTGCATCAAAACTCCCCTCTGATTTCGAGGTTTTGCAAAGCGGGCTTCAAAGATTTGGTTCAAATCGCCCCTTCCAATTTGTTCTCGCAGCTGTTTCAAACCAACAAAACCCTCAAAAGAATCAAACCAAAAGCCGTCTTTTTTTTTAAAAGCAATATGCACTTTGCGTTTTTCGCTTTGAAAAGCGCCGAGCATTTTGATTTGATCAGAATTAGAGCCAGCGCCGATAAACCCAAGGCGACCCGCTTCAATATACTTCTTTATCGGCAGGACAATACCCCAATCGTCGTTGCGGTTAATCAAATCATCCGCGAGCAATTAACCGCCCTTCGCCCCAATTCAGATTACGACCGATTGATTTATTATGCCTCCCCGGCTTTGGAACCTTCGCCCGCTTTTCGGCGCAACGATCTGCTTGCGACTATGGGTTTGCCGGCGGACGCAAGAATATTCTGTCTTTTGGGCAGGAATCAATTGGTGAAAGGGCACTTAGAATTATTATCCGCGCTTAAATCCTTAAACCTGCCAAAGGATATTTATTTTCTGTTCTTAATTAAAGACCTTGACGAATACCCCGAAGTATTAGCCGAGATGGAAAAAGAAATTCGCGATTTGCCGCCGAACAAAGTAATTATAAAAGGGCACATCGAAAATCTGGCGGATTATCTGGGTTTGTGTGATTTTGGATTGATTACCTCCCAAGGAAGCGAGGCGGTGTGCAGAGCGGCGGTGGAGTTTATGAGCCTTAAAATTCCCGTGATTGCAACGCCCGTTGGGGCTTTGCCGGAAATTATCGAAAATGACCGCAACGGGATATTACTCAAAGGCAAAGACCCAAAAGCGATTGCCGCCGGATTACAGAAAGCCTTCAACATAGAAAAACCTCTGAGAGACAAGATGGGAGAAGAAGCGCACCAAGATTATCTGGAAAAATATTCCATGCCGCGTTTTCAAAAAGAGTTTAGCGATCTGTTGAAAACTCTGGAAACCAAATCCAAGTAGTTTACTCATGACCACTAATTCTCAATTCTCCATTGATTTCTGTGGACTTTGTGGAATAGCTCGTGGTTTTTCAGAAAATTCAAAAATCTTCAAATCCTTTCAATCGTGGTAGGGCGAAAGATTTTTGCCCCTACACATCCCCACAGGGATTTCTCCTCTTTGGACAATGCAAAAATCCAAAATCAAAAAAAAAAAAATTCTCCATTCTCAATTATACAAATCATAACAATTACCTAGCCGGATTTATAATTTTTTGCTGTACATTTTTGGTGGCGATTGTTAGTCTTTTTAAATACTTAAAAAAATTAAGTACTTATTGAAACCAATTCCACCCGTACAATGCTCAGAATATTCATCGCGTGTTTTTTGGCGATTTTTTTCGCGAGTCATGTCCGCGCCATTATCTTTGACAGGAGGCCGAAAAACCCGCCGGATTTCGCTTACTTTATCTATCCCGTTGTTGGCAGCATCCCGGGTTTGCAAACCTTTTACGGCGCGGGGATTACCCTCTCGCAAATCGGCAATTCGCAGTCGGATATTACCTTCGTGTCCCTGACCGGAGAGGCGAAGTATTTTGATAAAGGCGATTTTAGGATCAATTTGCTCACCATTTTGGACGTGCCGCTTTTCAGTGAACATTTGTCTATTTCGGGCGTTTATTCGGAAGTAGAAAACGGAACCTTGCGAGAATCGTCTCGGGGTATGGACTCGAAGTCTAAAGACACTTTTTATTTGATGGCGAGAAAATCCCAAATTTATGGTTTGGATTTGTCTTTAAATTTTTTTGATTACCAACTGGAGTTTTATTACGGATTTTTAAGAGGAGAGCTTGATCCATATGGTATTCAAGCGGGGGAGAACTTATTTTTGTACGACAAATCCCAAGTTAATCTCAACCCGCGCCCGGAAGGTTCGCGTATCGGTTTTTTTTTGGATGACACGGATAATCGAAGAGATCCGCGCATTGGCTACAGCATTAAATTAGAGCATTATACCTTGCCCCAGACTAGCTCGGAGGCGGCGGCGTACACGCTGACCGATAAAACCCTAACTCTTTATATCCCCACAAAACCTTTGATTAATGGGGTCCTCGTTTTGAACGCATTTGACGGCAGTTCTTCGGTAACGAGCAAAGGCGTTTTGGATCGTAACCGCTACAAATGTCCGACGGGCGCTCCAGCAGATTGTCAAGAAAAGCTAGACGAGGTTTATGCCAGATTGATGATCGACGCTGAAAATGGGAGGGCAAC
>JAWQFJ010030940.1:0-26657 GCA_034096865.1 Theodoxus fluviatilis
TATATAGCAGAAAGGCTTAAGCAGGAGGGCATGTATATAGCAGAATAGGGGCATAGCAGAGCAGGGCAAGTAGCAGGGCACGGAGAAGGGCAACGCGGCGTACGTATAGTAGCGAAAGGATCATGAGCAGGCATGTATGATAGCAGAACAGGTAAGGCGGCAGGCTAAGTTAGCTAAAAAAAAAAAAAGAAGGCAAGGCGAGGCTACTGTATAATCGGAGCAGATAAGGCAAGCAGGGAG
The DNA here is from genome assembly GCA_034096865.1 of Theodoxus fluviatilis. Lineage (NCBI taxonomy): Eukaryota > Metazoa > Mollusca > Gastropoda > Cycloneritida > Neritidae > Theodoxus > Theodoxus fluviatilis. Next base: position 241 of record JAWQFJ010030940.1, read on the forward strand.
CAGGCCTTGTATTAGGGGCAGTACAGGTAAGGTTCAGGCAGGGCGATAGTAGCGAGAAGGGTTAAGCAGCTATGTATAGTAGGGGCAGAAAGGTCAAGGTCAGAGCATGAGCAAGTAGTGCAGTAAAGGCCAAGCAGGACACCACCACCCATGTATAGCTAGCTAGAAAGGTGCAGACGCAGACGCTACGTATATAGGCAGAAGGCAAGCAGGTCATGTTATATAGGCAGAACGAGCAGGCAGACTAGGGCAAGTAGGCGAGAAAATGGCCAGCAGGGTCTTAAGTATATAGCAAAGAGAGTCAAGGCAGGCTATTGATATTTAGCATAGGAAAGGACAAGCTAGGCTATGTGATATAGCGAGAAAGGCGATAGCAAAGGCAGAGCAAGTAGAGACAGGTAAGGATAGTAAAGGTTACCAAACTAAGTAAGCGTAGGCATGTATGATAGGCAGAATGGGCAAGACAGAGCATGTGATATAGCAGAATAGGCATAGGCTAGGCAGGCAATTAGCAGTAAAGGCTAAGCAAGGGCATGTATATAGGCAGAAAGACAAGCAGGCTATTTATAACTTAGCAGGAAAGGCAAGTCAGGCTTGGCAAGTATCAGAAAAGGCGAAGCGAGGTCATGTTGCTATTAGGCGGAGGAAAGGCAAGGCTATGCATGTTATTATAAGGTGCAGAAAGGGCTAAGCAGGGTCAGGCAATGTAGGCAGTAAATGGCAAGCAGGCGGCAGTAGCAGAAGGCTAAGCAGGCATTTATATAGCAGAAGAGGCAAGCTAGGCTATGTGATACTGCGACGTATGCAGAGCAAGCAGGGCAGGGTGGCAAGTTAGGCAGAGAAGGCAAGCAGGCCATGTATATGAGGGCAGAAAGGCTAAGCAGGAGCCGGGGCTAAGTAGCATGCACAGGTAAGGTGGCAGGGCAGAAAGGTGAACAAACAAAGTAAGCATGGGCTGTATTAATACGCAGAATTAGGCAAGCAGGCATATGTATATGATAAGCAGAAAGGCAAGCAGGCAGGTCATTAGTGGCAGTAAGGCGTTAAGCAGGCAGGCAAGTAGGCTAGTAAGGCTGAAGGTGGCAGTGCATGTATGATAGGATAACAGGCAAGGCAGGGCATGTATAGAGTCAGAAAGGCAAGGCAGGCATGTTATATTGAAATGCAGTAAAGGCAAGGCAGGGCAGGCAAGTAGCAGTAATAGGCAATGGCAGGATGTATATAGGCGAGAAAGGCGATAGCAGGCATGTGAGGATAGGCAGAAGGGCAAGATGCATCTATCGGAAAGTAATGGCAGAAAGGCTTCAGGCAGGCATGTATTATGAGCAAGAAAGGCCAGGCTAGGGCTATGTATTTAATAAGGCAGAAAGGCAGCAGGCATGTATATGAGCAGAAAAGGCAAGCAGGCCAGGCAGTTAGCGCAGAAAGGCTAAGGCAGGCTTATGTATTAATATAGCAGAAAGCTACTAGCAGGCAGGCTAAGTAGGTAGCGTCGAGCAGGTGAGGCAGGCAGTAAAGGTAAGCAAAGCAAGTAAGCATGGCATGTATGACAGAGTAGCAGAAAGGGCATAGCAGCTCATTATAAGATAGTGGCAGAAGGCAAGGCAGGCAGGGCAAGTAGGGGGCTAGAAGGGAGGCAGCAGGCATGTATACTATGGGCTAGAAAAGGTACAGAGCTAGGACTGAGGCAAGTAGGCAGACGAGCAGGTAAGCTAGGGCAGAAAGGTAACCAAATCAATAAGGCGGGCTATGTATATAGGCAGAAAGGGCAAGGTCAGGCATGTACTTAAGCAGAAAGGCAAGCCGAGCATGTGTTATAGCAAGAAAAGGCTAAAGGCTAGGCAGTATGAGGATAGGCATGAAGGTCGAATAAACAAAACAAGACAAAACCGCAAATGAGGGGCGCTGGCAGTAGTAGAAGGCAAGGCAGGTTGTCTGTATTATAGGCAGAAAGGCTATGCCCGGACAGTTTTCAGTAGGCAGACTGGGTCTAAGCAGTTGCATGTATATTGAGGCAGACAGGATAATGGTCAGGCTAGGCAAGTGAGCAGAAAGAGGTCTAAGCGGTCATGTCTTAGGATCGCAGAAAGGCTAAGCGCTAGGCAAGTAGGCCGAAATGCAATGCGGCAGGCATGTATATAGGGCAGATATGGCAAGCATGGCATGTATATTTAGCTAGAAAGTGGCTAGTCAGGTCATGTTATATGAGCAGAAGTCAAGCAGGCAGAGCATAAGGCAGAAGGGCAACAGGTCATGTATATTAGGCAGATAAGGGCTAAGCAGGCAGGCTAGAGTAGGGGTCAGAAAGCTAAGCAGCATGTAGACTATTATGCGAAAGGCTTATAGCGGGGCATGGCTAAGTGAGCTAGAAAGGCAAGGGCAGATCAGTTTAGGCTTAGTAGTCAGAAAGGAAGCAGATCTGAGTTGCAAGTAGCATGACGGGCAGCAGGCATGTATATAGCAGACAGGTAGTAGCAGGCAGTGGCTAGGAGTATGGTGTGGCAGGAATGGCAAGCAGGGCATGTATGTATTAGTTTGGGCCATGTTAAAGGCAAGCCCTAGGGCAGGCATTAGCAGAAAAGGCACGCGGCTATGTATAGGTAAGCAGTAAAGGCATATGTCAGGCATGGGCAAGTAGGGCAGTACGGGCTATAGGCAGGCATCGTATTATGAGCGAGACGAGGTAAGCTAGTGCATGCAGTAGCAGAAAAGGGTCTGAAGGCAGGCATGTATATAGCAGAAAGGTGCATAGACATGCGAGGCAAGTAGTCAGTGAAGATGGCATAGCGGCATGTTATATATGCTACCAACGGTCAAGCAGGCATGTATTAAGGGCAAAAGGGGCTTAGCAGGCATGTATAATTAGGCTAGAGAAGGCTAAGCAGGCGTAGGGGCTAGTATGCGAGTAAAGGCAAGTGCAGGCTGTATTATAGCAGAAAGGCAAGGGGTGCAGGGCATGCAATTTCTTTGAAGTAGGGCAGAAAGGCAAGCAGGCAATGTATATTAAAGTACGAGAAAACTGGCAATGCAGGCAGGGCAGTAGCTAGTCAAGGGCAAGCATGCAGGCACAGTGAGCAGTAAAGGCTAATGGGCAGCGCAGGCAAGTATCACCCCCGCAGAAGGCAAGGTCTGCAGCATGTAGGCAGAAAGGCTAAGTCAGAGCTAGACATTTAGCTAGAAAGGCAAGGCGGCAAGTCTTAAGCTAGCAGTAAAGGCAAGAAGTGCTATGTCAGTGGCAGAAATGGCAGCAGGGCAGGCAGTAGGCAGATAGGCATTGAGGCTAGCAGGCTAAGTAGCTTAGAAAGGCAAGGCAGGCAGGCTAAGTAGCAGAAAGGCAAGTTCAGGGCATGTATATAGCATAAGGCTAAAGCAGGCAGTGTATAATAGCAGAAAGGCAAGCAGAGCTATGTATATAGGCTAGAGCAGGTCAAGCAGGTCAGGGGCTAAGTAGCAAAAGGCTAAGCAGCATGTATAGGGAACATCGGGGGTCAAAAAAAAAAAAAAAAAGAGCAGATATCGGGCTAAGCGAGGTCATGTATCAAGATTGGGGAGCAGAAAGGCAAGCAGGCAGGGCAGTAGGCAGAAAGGGCTAAGCAGGCTTATGTATAGTAGCGAGAACGGGCAAGCAGGCATGTATATAGCAGAAAGGCAAAATAGCAGTGCATGTATATAGCTAAGAAAGGGGCTAAGCTTTAGGGTCACGTATATAGCAGATAAGGCAAGGCTTAGGCTATGTATATTAAAGTCAGGATAAAGAGGGGCAATGCGAGGGCAGGCAAGTAGCAGAAAGGCTAATCAGGTCTAGGCAAGTTATGGCAGGAAAGCTATAGCAAAAAAAATAGGGCATGTATAATAGCATGAAAGGGCTTAGAGCTAGGTCATGTTATATAGGCGAAAGGGCTAGCAGGCCTGTATATAGCAGAAAGGCATAGCAGGGCAGGCATAGTAGGCAGATAGTAGGGCAAGCAGGGTCAGGGCAGTAGGCAGGAATAGGCAAGCGGAGGGCATGTATAATAGGCAGAAAGGCTAAGGCAGGGGCATGTATAGTAGCAGAAAGGCAAGCAGGCAGGGCAAGTAGCATAAAAAAAAGAGTCAAGCAGGCATGTATGTATCAGAAAGGGCCAAGCTAAGCTAGGCAAGTAGGCAAGACTTAGGTTAATGGCTAGGCAGAAAGGTGAAGACAAAAAAAAAAAAGGACAAACAAGTTAAGCAGGCATGTATCTAGCAGTAAGGCAAGCAGCATGTGATATTAGGGCTTCAGAAAGGCAAGCAGGCCAGGCAATGTAGCAGAAAGTCAGAGGCAGGCTTGATGGTCTAAGTAGCAGAAAGGCGAGGCAGAGCTATAGTATATAGTGCAGAAAGGCAAGCAGGCTATGTATAATAGCGAGAAAGGCAAGGCAGGGCATGTATATAGCAGAAAGGGCTAATGCATGGTCTAGCAGTAGCAGAAAGGCAGGCAGAGCATGTTATACTAGGGGGGGGGGGGGGGCAGAAAGGCATAGGGGGCAGGTCATGTATATTAGGGCAGTAACAATGCAAGCGAGAAGCAGGGCAAGTAGGCTAGAGGCAAGGGCAGGCATGTATTCGCAAAAAGGGCGAAGCAGGTCGATGTATAATAGCAAAAGGCTTAAGGCAGGTCATGTAATTAGCGGAATAAAGGCGAGGATAAGCAGGGGCAGGTTAGTAGTCTTTAGAAAGGAAGCAGGCATGTATATTAGCAGGAAGAGGGCAAGCAGGCTAGTGCAAGTAGCAGACAGGTAAGGCAGGCATAAGGTACGTAAAAAAAAAACTCTAAAATCATAAGCAGGGCATGTATATAGGAAGAAGGCAAGCAGGCTATGTATCTAGTCAGAAAGGCAAGCAGGCAGGCAATTGATGCAGAAAGGCTTAAGGCAGGTTCATAGTATATAGTCAGAAAGGCTAAGCAGGCTAGGAAAGTAGCAGACAGGTAAGGCAGGCTAGAAAGGTAGACAAACAAGTAGCTAGGCATGTGTATAGGCATGAACAGGCAAGACAGGCTTTATGTATATAAGCAGAAAGGCTAAGCAGGCTAGCAAGTAGCAGAAAGGCAAGGCGGCACTGTATATAGCAGTAAAAGGGCAAGCAGGCAGGCAAGTAGCTGAGACGGGTACATAGCAGGCTTATGTATAAATAGCAGAGCAGGTAAGAGTTCAGCAGGCAAGTGAGCTAGTAAAGGGCTACAGGGGCATGGCATGTTATTATAGGCAGAAATGTCTAATGCTTAGGCAGGCTAGTAGCAGTATACAGGCAAGCAGGGCATGTATAGTTAGCTATGTAAAGGCTTGAGCAGGCATTATATTAGGCAGAAAGGTTCAAGCAGGCATGTAATGCGAGTTGGAAATGTGCTATAGCGAGGGCAGGCACGTATGCATGCAAGGCTAAGCAGCTGGCATGTATTAGAATAGCTAGAAAGGCTAAGCGCAGGCTTAAGTATGCAGAAGGGCAAAGGCTAGGGCATGTGATAGATAGCAGTAAAGGCAAAGCGGGCGGCCAAGTAGGCGGAGCAAATGAGCACGTGGGAGGCATGCAGGCAAGTACAGAAAGGCTAATGTCAGGCAGCAAGTATACGCAGTTAAAGGGCAAGGCAGTGGCAGGCATGTAGCAGAAGTAGGGCTAGGCAGCAGTAGCAAGTAGCATACACAGAAGGCTAAGCAGGCAGCTAAGTAGGGGCAGAAAGGCTAAGCAGGTCTGAGTGCAATTATCCGAAGGCAAGGGCATGCAGGCAAGTAGCATGAAAGGCAAGGCATGGCGTCAGGCTTAAGTAGCGAGAAAGGCAAAGTCATGCTATGTATAGTTAGCCGAATAGTCAAGCAGGCATGTATAGGCGAGTTTCGAAAAGGGGCAAGCAGTGCATGTATAATAGCAGAAAGGGCATAGGCGGCGGCAAGTAGCAGAAAGGTGCAAGGGCAGGCAGGCTGAGAGTAGGGCCAGAAAGGCTAAGGCAGGCAGGTATATAGCAGAAAGGCAAGCTGGCTAGCGTATATATGGCTGAAAGGGCAAGCAGGCATGTATTCATAGGGCAGCAAGAGCAAGCAGGCATGGCCGAGGCAAGTAGCTAGTAGAAGGCAAGCTAGGCTATGTATATTATCAAAAGTGTGCAAGGTGCAGGCATGAGTAGGCAGAGAAGGTCATAGGGCAGGCATGTTGGCTATAAGATGTAAGGCGTAGGAAAGGTATAGCGAGGCAGGGGCAAGTAGGCAGAAAGGCAAGCAGAGCATTGTATATATGCCAGAATAGGCTAAGTCGAGGCGGCAAGTAGGGCAGAAAGGGCTAAGGCAGGCATGTTAATAGCAGAAAGGCGAAGGACAGGCAAGTAAGCAGGAAAAGGCATAGGGCAGGCAGGATAGCAGAGTTAGGGTCTTAGAAAGGCGATAAGCAGAGCATGTATACTAGCAGAATAGTGCAAGCAGGCAGCTGTATATAGCAGATAAGCGCAATGCAAGGCTTATGTATATAGCAGAGACTGTGGGCTAATGCCAGGTAAGGCAGGCAGGGCAAGTAGCAGAAAGGCAAGCAGGCAGCCAAGTAGCAGAAAGGCAAGCAGGCATGTATATAGCAGAAAGGCAAGCAGGCACGTATATAGCAGAAAGGCAAGCAGGCATGTATATAGCAGAAAGGCAAGCAGGCAGGCAAGTAGCAGAAAGGCAAGCAGGTACGTATATAGCAGAAAGGCAAGCAGGCAGGCAAGTAGCAGAAAGGCAAGCAGGCAGGCATGTATATAGCAGAAAGGCAAGCAGGCACGTATATAGCAGAAAGGCAAGCAGGCATGTATATAGCAGAAAGGCAAGCAGGCAGGCAAGTAGCAGAAAGGCAAGCAGGCAGGCAAGTAGCAGAAAGGCAAGCAGGCATGTATATAGCAGAAAGGCAAGCAGGCATGTATATAGCAGAAAGGCAAGCAGGCAGGCAAGTAGCAGAAAGGCAAGCAGGCATGTATATAGCAGAAAGGCAAGCAGGCAGGCAAGTAGCAGAAAGGCAAGCAGGCATGTATATAGCAGAAAGGCAAGCAGGCAGGCAAGTAGCAGAAAGGCAAGCAGGCAGGCAAGTAGCAGAAAGGCAAGCAGGCATGTATATAGCAGAAAGGCAAGCAGGCAGGCAAGTAGCAGAAAGGCAAGCAGGCATGTATATAGCAGAAAGGCAAGCAGGCAGGCAAGTAGCAGAAAGGCAAGCAGGCAGGCAAGTAGCAGAAAGGCAAGCAGGCATGTATATAGCAGAAAGGCAAGCAGGCATGTATATAGCAGAAAGGCAAGCAGGCATGTATATAGCAGAAAGGCAAGCAGGCAGGCAAGTAGCAGAAAGGCAAGCAGGCATGTATATAGCAGAAAGGCAAGCAGGCATGTATATAGCAGAAAGGCAAGCAGGCAGGCAAGTAGCAGAAAGGCAAGCAGGCAGGCAAGTAGCAGAAAGGCAAGCAGGCATGTATATAGCAGAAAGGCAAGCAGGCATGTATATAGCAGAAAGGCAAGCAGGCATGTATATAGCAGAAAGGCAAGCAGGCAGGCAAGTAGCAGAAAGGCAAGCAGGCATGTATATAGCAGAAAGGCAAGCAGGCATGTATATAGCAGAAAGGCAAGCAGGCAGGAAAGTAGCAGAAAGGCAAGCAGGCATGTATATAGCAAAAAGGCAAGCAGGCATGTATATAGCAGAAAGGCAAGCAGGCATGTATATAGCAGAAAGGCAAGCAGGCAGGCAAGTAGCAGAAAGGCAAGCAGGCAGGCAAGTAGCAGAAAGGCAAGCAGGCAGGCAAGTAGCAGAAAGGCAAGCAGGCATGTATATAGCAGAAAGGCAAGCAGGCAGGCAAGTAGCAGAAAGGCAAGCAGGCATGTATATAGCAGAAAGGCAAGCAGGCAGGCAAGTAGCAGAAAGGCAAGCAGGCATGTATATAGCAGAAAGGCAAGCAGGCATGTATATAGCAGAAAGGCAAGCAGGCATGTATATAGCAGAAAGGCAAGCAGGCAGGCAAGTAGCAGAAAGGCAAGCAGGCATGTATATAGCAGAAAGGCAAGCAGGCATGTATATAGCAGAAAGGCAAGCAGGCAGGCAAGTAGCAGAAAGGCAAGCAGGCATGTATATAGCAGAAAGGCAAGCAGGCAGGCAAGTAGCAGAAAGGCAAGCAGGCATGTATATAGCAGAAAGGCAAGCAGGCAGGCAAGTAGCAGAAAGGCAAGCAGGCATGTATATAGCAGAAAGGCAAGCAGGCAGGCAAGTAGCAGAAAGGCAAGCAGGCATGTATATAGCAGACAGGTAAGCAGGCAGGCAAGTAGCAGAAAGGCAAGCAGGCAGGCAAGTAGCAGAAAGGCAAGCAGGCAGGCAAGTAGCAGAAAGGCAAGCAGGCATGTATATAGCAGACAGGTAAGCAGGCAGGCAAGTAGCAGAAAGGCAAGCAGGCATGTATATAGCAGAAAGGCAAGCAGGCACGTATATAGCAGAATGGCAAGCAGGCATGTATATAGCAGAAAGACAAGCAGGCAGGCAAGTAGCAGAAAGGCAAGCAGGCAGGCAAGTAGCAGAAAGGCAAGCAGGCAGGCAAGTAGCAGAAAGGCAAGCAGGCAGGCAAGTAGCAGAAAGGCAAGCAGGCAGGCAAGTAGCAGAAAGGCAAGCAGGCATGTATATAGCAGAAAGGCAAGCAGGCATGTATATAGCAGAAAGGCAAGCAGGCATGTATATAGCAGAAAGGCAAGCAGGCATGTATATAGCAGACAGGTAAGCAGGCAGGCAAGTAGCAGAAAGGCAAGCAGGCATGTATATAGCAGAAAGGCAAGCAGGCATGTATATAGCAGACAGGTAAGCAGGCAGGCAAGTAGCAGAAAGGCAAGCAGGCATGTATATAGCAGAAAGGCAAGCAGGCATGTATATAGCAGAAAGGCAAGCAGGCATGTATATAGCAGAAAGGCAAGCAGGCATGTATATAGCAGACAAGTAAGCAGGCAGGCAAGTAGCAAACAAGTAAGAAGGCAGACAGGTAGCAAACAAGTAAGCAGGCAGACAGGTAGCAAACAAGTAAGCAGGCAGGTAAGTAGCAGACATATAAGCAGGCAAGTAGCAGAAAGGCAAGCAGGCAGGTAAGTAGCAGACATATAAGCAGGCAAGTAGCAGAAAGGCAAGCAGGCAGGCAAATGAAGACAGTAGAGCAGGTGGGAATACTGACAGCACAGTGACGTCACAGCAGGGACGGTTGCACGTCTGAGATTGAAGTACGTCTGTCTGTACAAGTTGTTTTCCCAACAGTCACGTGACTGGATGGGAGGTGTGAAGCCTGTGAATTATGTCCTTCAGGAAAGTTCAAATAAGATTGAAACACGAGACAAATCATCACAAACAGTGAGCTTACTGCCTCACCTGCACGACGTCTGTGCAGAAAACACATTTCTATGGCCTCTGTGTTCAACGGCCTACTGCATTCCGAAGTAAATGGATTTCTTTCTTTACCCACACACGCTTGGTGGCAGGAGAAAGAGTTGAGCGGCGTTCTTGTCCCCGCACCCCGACTACAAAGCAAGACTCTCCTCTATGGGGTCTTTGTTCCTTGCAATAGTCATTCCTGCAGAGCCAAATCCTGCAGGGGTCGTGTTATGGACCGTGTCTGTGACTCCATGCTAAACAAAGCCCGCAAGGACGGCCAGCCCAGGGAAGGGCGCACCCTCGCTCTTTGTCCGCCGTTTCCTGAAGTACACGATCGGCCCTATGTTGTCCCTTCTTCGCGCGCGCGCGCGCGCGCGCGCGCGTGTGTGTGTGTGTGTGTGTGTGTGTGTGTGTGTGTGTGTGTGTGTGTGTGTGTGTGTGTGTGTGTGTGTGTGTGTGTGTGTGTGAAGGTGAATATGTCAGTTTGTGTGTGTGAAGGACACTTCTCGGTCGAAACCGACTTCCTTTACCACGTCGTTGTTGTATTTTGCTCTTCTTTTTTTACTCCCGTGCGGTCCGCCCCTAAATGTGCATTCTAACTGGGCGAAGCTTCGACCCGCTACGCCGAAGTGTAGGCTTCGCGTAAGTGATTTGGGGAGCTTGCCAAGTATTGGAAGTAGAGTTCCAAGGTCGTGTACTGGAAGTCCAGTGTTTACTTGGACAAAGCTTGCCAAGTATTGGAAGTAGACTTCCATGGTCGTGTACTGAAAGTCCAGTGTTTACTTGGACAAAGCTTGCCAAGTATTGGAAGTAGACTTCCATGGTCGTGTACTGAAAGTCCAGTGTTTACTTGGACAAAGCTTGCCAAGTTTTGGAAGTAGAGTTCCAAGGTCGTGTACTGGAAGTCCAGTGTTTACTTGGACAAAACTTGCCAAGTATTGAAAGTAGACTTCCAAGGTCGTGTACTGGAAGTCCAGTGTTTACCTGGACAAAGCTTGCCAAGTATTGGAAGTAGACTTCCATGGTCGTGTACTGGAAGTCCAGTGTTTACTTGGACAAAACTTGCCAAGTATTGGAAGTAGACTTCCATGGTCGTGTACTGGAAGTCCAGTGTTTAGCGAGGCTGCGTCCTGATGGGGCATTTAAGATCGCTCTTTCGTTTGGGAGTCGCGGAAAGTCTAGGCTGTAATTTTCATCATCGACTCTATTTCGGCCATTTGTATGCAGCATTTTCCGGTCACGTGGTTGCAAAGTCCACTTCGACTTCATTGACTTGGGGTACAAGGCCCTTGTAGAACACATCCTGACAGGGACGGTTGTTTCTTCCACGCCATTTTGGCCCTCATTGCCAAAGTTTACGCAGTCTCGCGTCTCGTTTGCTCCGCTTCCGACTGGCGTTAACTCGGCGTCCTGCCCTGGTCGGTCTCCATGGCACCACCAGAGACCACAAGGGCCCGAGCAGCGAGTTGCCGGTCTGATCTCGTGGCGAGTACTGGGGGCAACGTGGCTGCGCCATCTCTTTGATCGCTACTTTGGCGTCCGTACTTTTGGAGTAAGCTGAAAAAATGACTCTCCAAGCATCCATGCTGGAGTGAGGCCCAGCATGCTTGCTAGCCTCGGCTGACATCATCACAGGGCACTGCGGCGTGCGTTGACCCCTGCTGACGCCGCCATTAGTGCAAGCAGCTCCACCAGCAGGGGGCGCCGGAGTTCAGGGGATTCTGGGCTGCGAGGAGAGCGCCTCCAGCTCTGGACGCCGAGGCTGTGGCGGGAAAGACGGCTTTGCTGTAGAGCCGCGGCACCAAAGGCCCGAGCCTCACAGAGCAATCCCCAACGCCGGCCTGCCAGGGGTCCATCAAATCCACGTCTCTTCCTGGAGCGGCGCCGCCTGTTTCGGTGACTAAGGGGCTTGGAGTGTTTCTACAGCAGCCTGTGGCGACACTTAGTGGACAAAGAGGCGATGGGGAGCAGTCAGACGACAGGGAGCAGTCAGAGGACAGGGAGCAGTCAGAGGACAGGGAGCAGTCAGAGGACAGGGAGCAGTCAGAGGACAGGGAGCAGTCCACAGGGAGCAGTCCACAGGGAGCAGTCAGAGGACAGGGAGCAGTCAGAGGACAGGGAGCAGTCCACAGGGAGCAGTCAGAGGACAGGGAGCAGTCAGAGGACAGGGAGCAGTCAGAGGACAGGGAGCAGTCCACAGGGAGCAGTCAGAGGACAGGGAGCAGTCAGAGGACAGGGAGCAGTCAGAGGACAGGGAGCAGTCCACAGGGAGCAGTCAGAGGACAGGGAGCAGTCAGAGGACAGGGAGCAGTCAGAGGACAGGGAGCAGTTCACAGGGAGCAGTCCACAGGGAGCAGTCAGAGGACAGGGAGCAGTCAGTGGACAGGCAGCAGTCAGAGGACAGGGAGCAGTCAGAGGACAGGGAGCAGTCCACAGGGAGCAGTCCACAGGGAGCAGTCAGAGGGACAGGGCGCAGTCAGAGGACAGGAGCAGTCAGAGGACAGGGAGCAGTCCACAGGGAGCAGTCCCAGGGAGCAGTCAGAGGACAGGGAGCAGTCAGAGGACAGGGAGCAGTCAGAGGACAGGGAGCAGTCAGAGGACAGGGAGCAGTCAGAGGACAGGGAGCAGTCAGAGGACAGGGAGCAGTCAGAGGACAGGGAGCAGTCAGAGGACAGGGAGCAGTCCACAGGGAGCAGTCAGAGGACAGGGAGCAGTCCACAGGGAGCAGTCAGTGGACAGGGAGCAGTCAGAGGACAGGGAGCAGTCAGAGGACAGGGAGCAGTCAGAGGACAGGGAGCAGTCCACAGGGAGCAGTCAGAGGACAGGGAGCAGTCCACAGGGAGCAGTCCACAGGGAGCAGTCAGAGGACAGGGAGCAGTCAGAGGACAGGGAGCAGTCAGAGGACAGGGAGCAGTCAGAGGACAGGGAGCAGTCAGAGGACAGGGAGCAGTCAGAGGACAGGGAGCAGTCCACAGGGAGCAGTCCACAGGAGCAGTCCACAGGGAGCAGTCAGAGGACAGGGAGCAGTCAGAGGACAGGGAGCAGTCCACAGGGAGCAGTCAGAGGACAGGGAGCAGTCCACAGGGAGCAGTCAGAGGACAGGGAGCAGTCAGAGGACAGGGAGCAGTCAGAGGACAGGGAGCAGTCCACAGGGAGCAGTCAGAGGACAGGGAGCAGTCCACAGGGAGCAGTCAGAGGACAGGGAGCAGTCAGAGGACAGGGAGCAGTCAGAGGACAGGGAGCAGTCAGAGGACAGGGAGCAGTCAGAGGACAGGGAGCAGTCAGAGGACAGGGAGCAGTCAGAGGACAGGGAGCAGTCCACAGGGAGCAGTCCACAGGGAGCAGTCCACAGGGAGCAGTCAGAGGACAGGGAGCAGTCAGAGGACAGGGAGCAGTCCACAGGGAGCAGTCAGAGGACAGGGAGCAGTCAGAGGACAGGGAGCAGTCAGAGGACAGGGAGCAGTCAGAGGACAGGGAGCAGTCAGAGGACAGGGAGCAGTCAGAGGACAGGGAGCAGTCAGAGGACAGGGAGCAGTCAGAGGACAGGGAGCAGTCCACAGGGAGCAGTCAGAGGACAGGGAGCAGTCACAGGGAGCAGTCAGAGGACAGGGAGCAGTCCACAGGGAGCAGTCAGAGGACAGGGAGCAGTCCACAGGGAGCAGTCAGAGGACAGGGAGCAGTCAGAGGACAGGGAGCAGTCAGAGGACAGGGAGCAGTCAGAGGACAGGGAGCGATCAGAGGACAGGGAGCAGTCAGAGGACAGGGAGCAGTCAGAGGACAGGGAACAGTCAGAGGGAGCAGTCCACAGGGAGCAGTCAGAGGACAGGGAGCAGTCCACAGGGAGCAGTCCACAGGGAGCAGTCAGAGGACAGGGAGCAGTCAGAGGACAGGGAGCAGTCCACAGGGAGCAGTCCACAGGGAGCAGTCCACAGGGAGCAGTCCACAGGGAGCAGTCAGAGGACAGGGAGCAGTCAGAGGACAGGGAGCAGTCCACAGGGAGCAGTCAGTGGACTGGGAGCAGTCAGAGGACAGGGAGCAGTCAGAGGACGGGATCAATCTCTCGTCACGAACGGAGGGGAGGGCCAGTGGGGGGGGGGGGGGGTGAACACGTGAGGGAGAGGAAAAGAGGAGAGATTTCTCCTGTCCTCTGACTGCTCCCTGTCCTCTGACTGCTCCCTGTCCTCTGACTGCTCCCTGTGGACTGCTCCCTGTCCTCTGACTGCTCCCTGTCCTCTGACTGCTCCCTGTGGACTGCTCCCTGTGGACTGCTCCCTGTGGACTGCTCCCTGTGGACTGCTCCCTGTCCTCTGACTGCTCCCTGTCCTCTGACTGCTCCCTGTGGACTGCTCCCTGTGGACTGCTCCCTGTCCTCTGACTGCTCCCTGTGGACTGCTCCCTCTGACTGCTCCCTGTCCTCTGACTGCTCTCTGTCCTCTGACTGCTCCCTGTGGGCTGCTCCCTGTCCTCTGACTGCTCCCTGTCCTCTGACTGCTCCCTCTGACTGCTCTCTGTCCTCTGACTGCTCCCTGTGGACTGCTCCCTGTCCTCTGACTGCTCCCTGTGGACTGCTCCCTGTCCTCTGACTGCTCCCTGTGGACTGTTCCTGTCCTCTGACTGCTCCCTGTCCTCTGACTGCTCCCTGTCCTCTGACTGCTCCCTGTCCTCTGACTGCTCCCTGTCCTCTGACTGCTCCCTGTCCTCTGACTGCTCCCTGTCCTCTGACTGCTCCCTGTCCTCTGACTGCTCCCTGTCCTCTGACTGCTCCCTGTGGACTGCTCCCTGTCCTCTGACTGCTCCCTGTGGACTGCTCCCTGTCCTCTGACTGCTCCCTGTCCTCTGACTGCTCCCTGTGGACTGCTCCCTGTGACTGCTCCCTGTGGACTGCTCCCTGTCCTCTGACTGCTCCCTGTCCTCTGACTGCTCCCTGTCCTCTGACTGCTCCCTGTCCTCTGACTGCTCCCTGTCCTCTGACTGCTCCCTGTCCTCTGACTGCTCCCTGTCCTCTGACTGCTCCCTGTGGACTGCTCCCTGTCCTCTGACTGCTCCCTGTGGACTGCTCCCTGTCCTCTGACTGCTCCCTGTCCTCTGACTGCTCCCTGTCCTCTGACTGCTCCCTGTGGACTGCTCCCTGTCCTCTGACTGCTCCCTGTGGACTGCTCCCTGTCCTCTGACTGCTCCCTGTCCTCTGACTGCTCCCTGTGGACTGCTCCCTGTGGACTGCTCCCTGTGGACTGCTCCCTGTCCTCTGACTGCTCCCTGTCCTCTGACTGCTCCCTGTCCTCTGACTGCTCCCTGTCCTCTGACTGCTCCCTGTCCTCTGACTGCTCCCTGTCCTCTGACTGCTCCCTGTGGACTGCTCCCTGTGGACTGCTCCCTGTCCTCTGACTGCTCCCTGTGGACTGCTCCCTGTCCTCTGACTGCTCCCTGTCCTCTGACTGCTCCCTGTCCTCTGACTGCTCCCTGTCCACTGACTGCTCCCTGTGGACTGCTCCCTGTCCTCTGACTGCTCCCTGTGGACTGCTCCCTGTCCTCTGACTGCTCCCTGTCCTCTGACTGCTCCCTGTCCTCTGACTGCTCCCTGTCCTCTGACTGCTCCCTGTCCTCTGACTGCTCCCTGTCCTCTGACTGCTCCCTGTCCATGACTGCTCCCTGTCCTCTGACTGCTCCCTGTGGACTGCTCCCTGTGAACTGCTCCCTGTCCTCTGACTGCTCCCTGTCCTCTGACTGCGCCCTGTCCTCTGACTGCTCCCTGTGGACTGCTCCCTGTGGACTGCTCCCTGTCCTCTGACTGCTCCCTGTCCTCTGACTGCTGCCTGTCCATGACTGCTCCCTGTCCTCTGACTGCTCCCTGTGGACTGCTCCCTGTGAACTGCTCCCTGTCCTCTGACTGCTCCCTGTCCTCTGACTGCTCCCTGTCCTCTGACTGCTCCCTGTGGACTGCTCCCTGTCCTCTGACTGCTCCCTGTCCTCTGACTGCTCCCTGTCCTCTGACTGCTCCCTGTGGACTGCTCCCTGTCCTCTGACTGCTCCCTGTTCTCTGACTGCTCCCTGTCCTCTGACTGCTCCCTGTGGACTGCTCCCTGTCCTCTGACTGCTCCCTGCCCTCTGACTGCTCCCTGTGGACTGCTCCCTGTGGACTGCTCCCTGTCCTCTCACTGCTCCCTGTCCTCTGACTGCTCCCTGTCCTCTGACTGCTCCCTGTCCTCTGACTGCTCCCTGTCGTCTGACTGCTCCCCATCGCCTCTTTGTCCACTAAGTGTCGCCACAGGCTGCTGTAGAAACACTCCAAGCCCCTTAGTCACCGAAACAGGCGGCGCCGCTCCAGGAAGAGACGTGGATTTGATGGACCCCTGGCAGGCCGGCGTTGGGGATTGCTCTGTGAGGCTCGGGCCTTTGGTGCCGCGGCTCTACAGCAAAGCCGTCTTTCCCGCCACAGCCTCGGCGTCCAGAGCTGGAGGCGCTCTCCTCGCAGCCCAGAATCCCCTGAACTCCGGCGCCCCCTGCTGGTGGAGCTGCTTGCACTAATGGCGGCGTCAGCAGGGGTCAACGCACGCCGCAGTGCCCTGTGATGATGTCAGCCGAGGCTAGCAAGCATGCTGGGCCTCACTCCAGCATGGATGCTTGGAGAGTCATTTTTTCAGCTTACTCCAAAAGTACGGACGCCAAAGTAGCGATCAAAGAGATGGCGCAGCCACGTTGCCCCCAGTACTCGCCACGAGATCAGACCGGCAACTCGCTGCTCGGGCCCTTGTGGTCTCTGGTGGTGCCATGGAGACCGACCAGGGCAGGACGCCGAGTTAACGCCAGTCGGAAGCGGAGCAAACGAGACGCGAGACTGCGTAAACTTTGGCAATGAGGGCCAAAATGGCGTGGAAGAAACAACCGTCCCTGTCAGGATGTGTTCTACAAGGGCCTTGTACCCCAAGTCAATGAAGTCGAAGTGGACTTTGCAACCACGTGACCGGAAAATGCTGCATACAAATGGCCGAAATAGAGTCGATGATGAAAATTACAGCCTAGACTTTCCGCGACTCCCAAACGAAAGAGCGATCTTAAATGCCCCATCAGGACGCAGCCTCGCTAAACACTGGACTTCCAGTACACGACCATGGAAGTCTACTTCCAATACTTGGCAAGCTTTGTCCGTCCACTGTAAGCTACTTCCAATACTGGCAAGCTTGCCAGTAACCTGACTTCCAGTACACGACCTTGGAAGTCTACTTTCAATACTTGGCAAGTTTTGTCCAAGTAAACACTGGACTTCCAGTACACGACCTTGGAACTCTACTTCCAAAACTTGGCAAGCTTTGTCCAAGTAAACACTGGACTTTCAGTACACGACCATGGAAGTCTACTTCCAATACTTGGCAAGCTTTGTCCAAGTAAACACTGGACTTTCAGTACACGACCATGGAAGTCTACTTCCAATACTTGGCAAGCTTTGTCCAAGTAAACACTGGACTTCCAGTACACGACCTTGGAACTCTACTTCCAATACTTGGCAAGCTCCCCAAATCACTTACGCGAAGCCTACACTTCGGCGTAGCGGGTCGAAGCTTCGCCCAGTTAGAATGCACATTTAGGGGCGGACCGCACGGGAGTAAAAAAAGAAGAGCAAAATACAACAACGACGTGGTAAAGGAAGTCGGTTTCGACCGAGAAGTGTCCTTCACACACACAAACTGACATATTCACCTTCACACACACACACACACACACACACACACACACACACACAAACACACACACACACACACACACACACACACACACACACACACACGCGCGCGCGCGCGCGCGCGCGCGCGAAGAAGGGACAACATAGGGCCGATCGTGTACTTCAGGAAACGGCGGACAAAGAGCGAGGGTGCGCCCTTCCCTGGGCTGGCCGTCCTTGCGGGCTTTGTTTAGCATGGAGTCACAGACACGGTCCATAACACGACCCCTGCAGGATTTGGCTCTGCAGGAATGACTATTGCAAGGAACAAAGACCCCATAGAGGAGAGTCTTGCTTTGTAGTCGGGGTGCGGGGACAAGAACGCCGCTCAACTCTTTCTCCTGCCACCAAGCGTGTGTGGGTAAAGAAAGAAATCCATTTACTTCGGAATGCAGTAGGCCGTTGAACACAGAGGCCATAGAAATGTGTTTTCTGCACAGACGTCGTGCAGGTGAGGCAGTAAGCTCACTGTTTGTGATGATTTGTCTCGTGTTTCAATCTTATTTGAACTTTCCTGAAGGACATAATTCACAGGCTTCACACCTCCCATCCAGTCACGTGACTGTTGGGAAAACAACTTGTACAGACAGACGTACTTCAATCTCAGACGTGCAACCGTCCCTGCTGTGACGTCACTGTGCTGTCAGTATTCCCACCTGCTCTACTGTCTTCATTTGCCTGCCTGCTTGCCTTTCTGCTACTTGCCTGCTTATATGTCTGCTACTTACCTGCCTGCTTGCCTTTCTGCTACTTGCCTGCTTATATGTCTGCTACTTACCTGCCTGCTTACTTGTTTGCTACCTGTCTGCCTGCTTACTTGTTTGCTACCTGTCTGCCTTCTTACTTGTTTGCTACTTGCCTGCCTGCTTACTTGTCTGCTATATACATGCCTGCTTGCCTTTCTGCTATATACATGCCTGCTTGCCTTTCTGCTATATACATGCCTGCTTGCCTTTCTGCTATATACATGCCTGCTTGCCTTTCTGCTACTTGCCTGCCTGCTTACCTGTCTGCTATATACATGCCTGCTTGCCTTTCTGCTATATACATGCCTGCTTGCCTTTCTGCTACTTGCCTGCCTGCTTACCTGTCTGCTATATACATGCCTGCTTGCCTTTCTGCTATATACATGCCTGCTTGCCTTTCTGCTATATACATGCCTGCTTGCCTTTCTGCTATATACATGCCTGCTTGCCTTTCTGCTACTTGCCTGCCTGCTTGCCTTTCTGCTACTTGCCTGCCTGCTTGCCTTTCTGCTACTTGCCTGCCTGCTTGCCTTTCTGCTACTTGCCTGCCTGCTTGCCTTTCTGCTACTTGCCTGCCTGCTTGTCTTTCTGCTATATACATGCCTGCTTGCCATTCTGCTATATACGTGCCTGCTTGCCTTTCTGCTATATACATGCCTGCTTGCCTTTCTGCTACTTGCCTGCCTGCTTACCTGTCTGCTATATACATGCCTGCTTGCCTTTCTGCTACTTGCCTGCCTGCTTGCCTTTCTGCTACTTGCCTGCCTGCTTGCCTTTCTGCTACTTGCCTGCCTGCTTACCTGTCTGCTATATACATGCCTGCTTGCCTTTCTGCTACTTGCCTGCCTGCTTGCCTTTCTGCTATATACATGCCTGCTTGCCTTTCTGCTACTTGCCTGCCTGCTTGCCTTTCTGCTATATACATGCCTGCTTGCCTTTCTGCTACTTGCCTGCCTGCTTGCCTTTCTGCTATATACATGCCTGCTTGCCTTTCTGCTACTTGCCTGCCTGCTTGCCTTTCTGCTATATACATGCCTGCTTGCCTTTCTGCTATATACATGCCTGCTTGCCTTTCTGCTACTTGCCTGCCTGCTTGCCTTTCTGCTATATACATGCCTGCTTGCCTTTCTGCTATATACATGCCTGCTTGCCTTTCTGCTATATACATGCCTGCTTGCCTTTCTGCTACTTGCCTGCCTGCTTGCCTTTCTGCTATATACATGCCTGCTTGCCTTTCTGCTACTTGCCTGCCTGCTTGCCTTTCTGCTATATACATGCCTGCTTGCCTTTCTGCTACTTGCCTGCCTGCTTGCCTTTCTGCTACTTGCCTGCCTGCTTGCCTTTCTGCTACTTGCCTGCCTGCTTGCCTTTCTGCTATATACATGCCTGCTTGCCTTTCTGCTATATACATGCCTGCTTGCCTTTTTGCTATATACATGCCTGCTTGCCTTTCTGCTACTTTCCTGCCTGCTTGCCTTTCTGCTATATACATGCCTGCTTGCCTTTCTGCTATATACATGCCTGCTTGCCTTTCTGCTACTTGCCTGCCTGCTTGCCTTTCTGCTATATACATGCCTGCTTGCCTTTCTGCTATATACATGCCTGCTTGCCTTTCTGCTATATACATGCCTGCTTGCCTTTCTGCTACTTGCCTGCCTGCTTGCCTTTCTGCTACTTGCCTGCCTGCTTGCCTTTCTGCTATATACATGCCTGCTTGCCTTTCTGCTATATACATGCCTGCTTGCCTTTCTGCTACTTGCCTGCCTGCTTGCCTTTCTGCTATATACATGCCTGCTTGCCTTTCTGCTATATACATGCCTGCTTGCCTTTCTGCTATATACATGCCTGCTTGCCTTTCTGCTACTTGCCTGCCTGCTTGCCTTTCTGCTACTTGCCTGCCTGCTTGCCTTTCTGCTATATACATGCCTGCTTGCCTTTCTGCTACTTGCCTGCCTGCTTGCCTTTCTGCTATATACATGCCTGCTTGCCTTTCTGCTACTTGCCTGCCTGCTTGCCTTTCTGCTACTTGCCTGCCTGCTTGCCTTTCTGCTATATACATGCCTGCTTGCCTTTCTGCTACTTGCCTGCCTGCTTGCCTTTCTGCTATATACATGCCTGCTTGCCTTTCTGCTACTTGCCTGCCTGCTTGCCTTTCTGCTATATACATGCCTGCTTGCCTTTCTGCTATATACATGCCTGCTTGCCTTTCTGCTACTTGCCTGCCTGCTTGCCTTTCTGCTACTTGCCTGCCTGCTTGCCTTTCTGCTATATACATGCCTGCTTGCCTTTCTGCTATATACGTGCCTGCTTGCCTTTCTGCTATATACATGCCTGCCTGCTTGCCTTTCTGCTACTTGCCTGCCTGCTTGCCTTTCTGCTATATACGTACCTGCTTGCCTTTCTGCTACTTGCCTGCCTGCTTGCCTTTCTGCTATATACATGCCTGCTTGCCTTTCTGCTATATACGTGCCTGCTTGCCTTTCTGCTATATACATGCCTGCTTGCCTTTCTGCTACTTGCCTGCCTGCTTGCCTTTCTGCTACTTGCCTGCCTGCTTACCTGTCTGCTATATACATGCCTGCTTGCCTTTCTGCTATATACGTGCCTGCTTGCCTTTCTGCTATATACATGCCTGCTTGCCTTTCTGCTACTTGCCTGCCTGCTTGCCTTTCTGCTACTTGCCTGCTTGCCTTTCTGCTATATACATGCCTGCTTGCCTTTCTGCTACTTGCCTGCCTGCTTGCCTTTCTGCTATATACATGCCTGCTTGCCTTTCTGCTACTTGCCTGCCTGCTTACCTTTCTGCTATATACATGCCTGCTTGCCTTTCTGCTACTTGCCTGCTTGCCTTTCTGCTATATACATGCCTGCTTGCCTTTCTGCTACTTGCCTGCCTGCTTGCCTTTCTGCTATATACATGCCTGCTTGCCTTTCTGCTATATACGTGCCTGCTTGCCTTTCTGCTATATACATGCCTGCTTGCCTTTCTGCTACTTGCCTGCCTGCTTGCCTTTCTGCTACTTGCCTGCCTGCTTGCCTTTCTGCTATATACATGCCTGCTTGCCTTTCTGCTATATACATGCCTGCTTGCCTTTCTGCTATATACATGCCTGCTTGCCTTTCTGCTACTTGCCTGCCTGCTTGCCTTTCTGCTACTTGCCTGCCTGCTTGCCTTTCTGCTACTTGCCTGCCTGCTTGCCTTTCTGCTACTTGCTTGCCTGCTTGCCTTTCTGCTACTTGTCTGCCTGCTTGCCTTTCTGCTACATGCCTGCCTGCTTGCCTTTCTGCTACTTGCCTGCCTGCTTGCCTTTCTGCTACTTGCCTGCCTGCTTGCCTTTCTGCTACTTGCCTGCCCGCTTGCCTTTCTGCTATATACATGCCTGCTTGCCTTTCTGCTACTTGCCTGCCTGCTTGCCTTTCTGCTATATACATGCCTGCTTGCCTTTCTGCTACTTGCCTGCCTGCTTGCCTTTCTGCTATATACATGCCTGCTTGCCTTTCTGCTATATACATGCCTGCTTGCCTTTCTGCTATATACATGCCTGCTTGCCTTTCTGCTACTTGCCTGCCTGCTTGCCTTTCTGCTATATACATGCCTGCTTGCCTTTCTGCTACTTGCCTGCCTGCTTACCTGTCTGCTATATACATGCCTGCTTGCCCGTCTGCTACTTGCCTGCCTGCTTGCCTTTCTGCTATATACATGCCTGCTTGCCTTTCTGCTACTTGCCTGCCTGCTTGCCTTTCTGCTATATACATGCCTGCTTGCCTTTCTGCTATACACATGCCTGCTTACTTGTTTGTTACCTTTCTGCCTGCTTACCTGTCTGCTACTTGCCTGCCTGCTTGCCTTTCTGCTATATACATGCCTGCTTGCCTTTCTGCTACTTGCCTGCCTGCTTGCCTTTCTGCTATATACATGCCTGCTTGCCTTTCTGCTATATACATGCCTGCTTACTTGTTTGTTACCTTTCTGCCTGCTTACCTGTCTGCTACTTGCCTGCCTGCTTGCCTTTCTGCTATATACATGCCTGCTTGCCTTTCTGCTACTAACCTGCCTGCTTGCCTTTCTGCTATATACATGCCTGCTTGCCTTTCTGCTATATACATGCCTGCTTGCCTTTTTGCTATATACATGCCTGCTTGCCTTTCTGCTACTTGCCTGCCTGCTTGCCTTTCTGCTATATACATGCCTGCTTGCCTTTCTGCTATATACATGCCTGCTTGCCTTTCTGCTACTTGCCTGCCTGCTTGCCTTTCTGCTATATACATGCCTGCTTGCCTTTCTGCTATATACATGCCTGCTTGCCTTTCTGCTATATACATGCCTGCTTGCCTTTCTGCTACTTGCCTGCCTGCTTGCCTTTCTGCTACTTGCCTGCCTGCTTGCCTTTCTGCTATATACATGCCTGCTTGCCTTTCTGCTATATACATGCCTGCTTACTTGTTTGTTACCTTTCTGCCTGCTTACCTGTCTGCTACTTGCCTGCCTGCTTGCCTTTCTGCTATATACATGCCTGCTTGCCTTTCTGCTACTTGCCTGCCTGCTTGCCTTTCTGCTATATACATGCCTGCTTGCCTTTCTGCTATATACATGCCTGCTTGCCTTTCTGCTACTTGCCTGCCTGCTTGCCTTTCTGCTACTTGCCTGCCTGCTTGCCTTTCTGCTATATACATGCCTGCTTGCCTTTCTGCTATATACATGCCTGCTTGCCTTTCTGCTATATACATGCCTGCTTGCCTTTCTGCTACTTGCCTGCCTGCTTGCCTTTCTGCTACTTGCCTGCCTGCTTGCCTTTCTGCTATATACATGCCTGCTTGCCTTTCTGCTATATACGTGCCTGCTTGCCTTTCTGCTATATACATGCCTGCTTGCCTTTCTGCTATATACATGCCTGCTTGCCTTTCTGCTATATACATGCCTGCTTGCCTTTCTGCTACTTGCCTGCCTGCTTGCCTTTCTGCTATATACATGCCTGCTTGCCTTTCTGCTATATACATGCCTGCTTGCCTTTCTGCTACTTGCCTGCCTGCTTACCTGTCTGCTATATACATGCCTGCTTGCCTTTCTGCTATATACATGCCTGCTTGCCTTTCTGCTATATACATGCCTGCTTGCCTTTCTGCTACTTGCCTGCCTGCTTGCCTTTCTGCTACTTGCCTGCCTGCTTGCCTTTCTGCTACTTGCCTGCCTGCTTGCCTTTCTGCTACTTGCCTGCCTGCTTGCCTTTCTGCTACTTGCTTGCCTGCTTGCCTTTCTGCTACTTGTCTGCCTGCTTGCCTTTCTGCTACATGCCTGCCTGCTTGCCTTTCTGCTACTTGCCTGCCTGCTTGCCTTTCTGCTACTTGCCTGCCTGCTTGCCTTTCTGCTACTTGCCTGCCTGCTTGCCTTTCTGCTATATACATGCCTGCTTGCCTTTCTGCTACTTGCCTGCCTGCTTGCCTTTCTGCTATATACATGCCTGCTTGCCTTTCTGCTACTTGCCTGCCTGCTTGCCTTTCTGCTATATACATGCCTGCTTGCCTTTCTGCTATATACATGCCTGCTTGCCTTTCTGCTATATACATGCCTGCTTGCCTTTCTGCTACTTGCCTGCCTGCTTGCCTTTCTGCTATATACATGCCTGCTTGCCTTTCTGCTACTTGCCTGCCTGCTTACCTGTCTGCTATATACATGCCTGCTTGCCCGTCTGCTACTTGCCTGCCTGCTTGCCTTTCTGCTATATACATGCCTGCTTGCCTTTCTGCTACTTGCCTGCCTGCTTGCCTTTCTGCTATATACATGCCTGCTTGCCTTTCTGCTACTTGCCTGCCTGCTTACCTGTCTGCTATATACATGCCTGCTTGCCCGTCTGCTACTTGCCTGCCTGCTTGCCTTTCTGCTACTTGCCTGCCTGCTTGCCTTTCTGCTACTTGCCTGCCCGCTTGCCTTTCTGCTATATACATGCCTGCTTGCCTTTCTGCTACTTGCCTGCCTGCTTGCCTTTCTGCTATATACATGCCTGCTTGCCTTTCTGCTACTTGCCTGCCTGCTTGCCTTTCTGCTATATACATGCCTGCTTGCCTTTCTGCTATATACATGCCTGCTTGCCTTTCTGCTATATACATGCCTGCTTGCCTTTCTGCTACTTGCCTGCCTGCTTGCCTTTCTGCTATATACATGCCTGCTTGCCTTTCTGCTACTTGCCTGCCTGCTTACCTGTCTGCTATATACATGCCTGCTTGCCCGTCTGCTACTTGCCTGCCTGCTTGCCTTTCTGCTATATACATGCCTGCTTGCCTTTCTGCTACTTGCCTGCCTGCTTGCCTTTCTGCTATATACATGCCTGCTTGCCTTTCTGCTATACACATGCCTGCTTGCCTTTCTGCTATATACATGCCTGCTTGCCTTTCTGCTATATACATGCCTGCTTACTTGTTTGTTACCTTTCTGCCTGCTTACCTGTCTGCTACTTGCCTGCCTGCTTGCCTTTCTGCTATATACATGCCTGCTTGCCTTTCTGCTACTTGCCTGCCTGCTTGCCTTTCTGCTATATACATGCCTGCTTGCCTTTCTGCTATATACATGCCTGCTTACTTGTTTGTTACCTTTCTGCCTGCTTACCTGTCTGCTACTTGCCTGCCTGCTTGCCTTTCTGCTATATACATGCCTGCTTGCCTTTCTGCTACTTGCCTGCCTGCTTGCCTTTCTGCTATATACATGCCTGCTTGCCTTTCTGCTATATACATGCCTGCTTGCCTTTTTGCTATATACATGCCTGCTTGCCTTTCTGCTACTTTCCTGCCTGCTTGCCTTTCTGCTATATACATGCCTGCTTGCCTTTCTGCTATATACATGCCTGCTTGCCTTTCTGCTACTTGCCTGCCTGCTTGCCTTTCTGCTATATACATGCCTGCTTGCCTTTCTGCTATATACATGCCTGCTTGCCTTTCTGCTATATACATGCCTGCTTGCCTTTCTGCTACTTGCCTGCCTGCTTGCCTTTCTGCTACTTGCCTGCCTGCTTGCCTTTCTGCTATATACATGCCTGCTTGCCTTTCTGCTATATACATGCCTGCTTACTTGTTTGTTACCTTTCTGCCTGCTTACCTGTCTGCTACTTGCCTGCCTGCTTGCCTTTCTGCTATATACATGCCTGCTTGCCTTTCTGCTACTTGCCTGCCTGCTTGCCTTTCTGCTATATACATGCCTGCTTGCCTTTCTGCTATATACATGCCTGCTTGCCTTTCTGCTACTTGCCTGCCTGCTTGCCTTTCTGCTACTTGCCTGCCTGCTTGCCTTTCTGCTATATACATGCCTGCTTGCCTTTCTGCTATATACATGCCTGCTTGCCTTTCTGCTACTTGCCTGCCTGCTTGCCTTTCTGCTATATACATGCCTGCTTGTCTTTCTGCTATATACATGCCTGCTTGCCTTTCTGCTACTTGCCTGCCTGCTTGCCTTTCTGCTATATACATGCCTGCTTGCCTTTCTGCTATATACATGCCTGCTTACTTGTTTGTTACCTTTCTGCCTGCTTACCTGTCTGCTACTTGCCTGCCTGCTTGCCTTTCTGCTATATACATGCCTGCTTGCCTTTCTGCTATATACATGCCTGCTTGCCTTTCTGCTATATACGTGCCTGCTTGCCTTTCTGCTACTTGCCTGCCTGCTTGCCTTTCTGCTATATACATGCCTGCTTGCCTTTCTGCTATATACGTGCCTGCTTGCCTTTCTGCTATATACATGCCTGCTTGCCTTTCTGCTACTTGCCTGCCTGCTTGCCTTTCTGCTATATACATGCCTGCTTACCTTTCTGCTACTTGCCTGCCTGCTTACCTGTCTGCTATATACATGCCTGCTTGCCTTTCTGCTATATACGTGCCTGCTTGCCTTTCTGCTACTTGCCTGCCTGCTTACCTGTCTGCTATATACATGCCTGCTTGCCTTTCTGCTATATACGTGCCTGCTTGCCTTTCTGCTACTTGCCTGCCTGCTTGCCTTTCTGCTATATACATGCCTGCTTGCCTTTCTGCTATATACGTGCCTGCTTGCCTTTCTGCTATATACATGCCTGCTTGCCTTTCTGCTACTTGCCTGCCTGCTTGTCTTTCTGCTATATACGTGCCTGCTTGCCTTTCTGCTATATACGTGCCTGCCTGCTTGCCTTTCTGCTATATACGTGCCTGCTTGCCTTTCTGCTACTTGTCTGCCTGCTTGCCTTTCTGCTATATACATGCCTGCTTGCCTTTCTGCTACTTGCCTGCCTGCTTACCTTTCTGCTACTTGCCTGCCTGCTTGCCTTTCTGCTATATACGTGCCTGCTTGCCTTTCTGCTATATACATGCCTGCTTGCCTTTCTGCTACTTGCCTGCCTGCTTGCCTTTCTGCTACTTGCCTGCCTGCTTGCCTTTCTGCTATATACATGCCTGCTTGCCTTTCTGCTATGTACATGCCTGCTTGCCTTTCTGCTACTTGCCTGCCTGCTTGCCTTTCTGCTATGTACATGCCTGCTTGCCTTTCTGCTATATACATGCCTGCTTGCCTTTCTGCTATATACATGCCTGCTTGCCTTTCTGCTATATACGTGCCTGCTTGCCTTTCTGCTACTTTCCTG
>JAWQFJ010030944.1:0-32308 GCA_034096865.1 Theodoxus fluviatilis
CTTCCAGCGACACATTCCCAAAACCCACGCTACACTTCCCAAGACCCACACTGCACTTCCCATCCACAACAAACAGAGACGAGTCGTTCTGCCAGCAGTGCCTGATCAATGGAGACAGGTTTCTCACGCACACACGCTGGGGCATATACAGGGACAGCGATATGCTGTTGACGTGTTGCTGGCGCCACTCTATCGCAGCGGCAAACGCCAAAGCTCTCCACTATCAAAGCTGCCTTTCAGTGTTAGGGACAGTTTTATACCATAACCCAGTCCGCCCAGCGGCTTCGTCAGATCGAAGGGTTTGAAGTGTGACATCTTCTGGTAGAGGTAGAGATTATGGCTTTGAAGCGTTGATATCGCAGAAGCAATGGGTACTGTACTCTAGTATCAAAGCGGTCTTTTAATGTAAGGGATATGTACACCACAACTGATTCGACTCAACAGCTTTGATTTAAAACAATGACGTCATCCAATGTACACACTAATACGTGTGCATCTGACAAGGCAGCAGTGTGGATATGCAGGAGTGACTGATATGTCCTGTATCTCGCTTTGTCGCTCGGCTATTGACCAGCTGACCACCATCAGAGACCTAGACACCAATGGGCAACACAACGCCTCCCTGGAACTTTTCACAGCAGTTTCGCCATTTACCCTCGCCATTCACGATCAGAAATACTCCCCGCTGTTTGGATTTGTCCACACGTTATCGCATCGCCCAGATCGCGAGGGCTGCATTCTCCAGTTCCAGACGCTGCCTAGCGGGTTCGTATGCACAGAAAACAAAAACACGCGAGGTTTGCGGGCAAGACCCTCGCCTCTGGCGGGGCAGGCAACGCTGCACTGCGTGCCGCTCCATGCTGGACCCGGCCTGATGGGAACAGCCTGACATTTGCAGACATTTGCAGACGACCACGTCCAGATTGCGGCGTTACTGCAGGACGCAGCTTGCAGGGGAGGAGAGGCCGACCACGCGCTAACACTGGTTCCACATCACGGCGGAGGGCGATCTGGTGCAGTCTCCACATTGGAGGTGTTCACAGCATGACAAACTTGCAAGCAAGTTTCATTAAGTTATTATAACACCTGGGTGTGATGACGTAGAGTAAAAACAGACAGTACACGTCATAATAAGCGACCGCATATGTATATACACTTGCGATCAAGCACTCACGCGCACACATGCAAATACACATTCACACACACACACACACACACACACACACACACACACACACACACACACACACACACACGTGCACACAAAAACACATGCACACAAAAACACAAACAGACACACACACACATACACACGCGCGCGCGCGTGCACACACACGTACACACACACATGCACGCAAACACACACACACACACACACACACACACACACACACACACACTCACTCACATACATACAGGCAACCGTACCAAGCAAGAGAGAAAATAATACGACACTGCCGACACCGAGTCTAAGCCATTCCAATAACAAGGGCACAAATTCATGCCTCTCAGTTCCATCTCCCATGCACTTTCACGGACTGCAGGTGCATTACCATAGTGAGGCTGGCCCACACTTGCTGGGCAGTCTGGGCATGAGGCAGCCACAGAACTGGAAGCAGGGTGGGGAGTGGACCCCGAGGTGGGAGGGGCTCTGGGAGGGCGTGCGGGCTAGGCGTGGGAGGGTGGGAGGGGCAAGGGTTGGGCGGTAGTTGACACAGCTGTCCAAGAACATTGATCAGGTTTACCTCCCCTGTGGAGATAGCTTCCACCACGGGGTCCAAAGGTGCAGTCACCCGAATGGAGTAGCACACCTACGCACTGGCCGCACTGGCCGCTCCAGATGACTAACTTGATTGCTGCTGTGTTTTCGCCCAGTCTACACGCACTCAGATACTCAGAGCACATGGAGCAAAGACATCAGACTATGAGAAACTTATCTGACTACAGTGGAAGACCAACTCACAACAGAGACAAACCACCTCCATCACATTATCAATCTATGCATCGCCCTCAAGCAAAATAGCATGTAATGAGATAAAGAAATATGTTCCTCTCTCGCAAAAATCGCTGAATCCCTTCCTCAATATCTCTCTAAACCCATGCGCACCTACACACCCGCTAGACAGCTACGCTCTTCCGCAGACACAAGAATCCTCAGGTTCCCGGAGGACCCTCCAGTTAAAACAAAATTTGGTGAACGCTCTTTCTTTTATCAGGCTCCCTCTATCTGGAATGACCTCCCCGCCTCTGTTCGTCACTCTACATCTCCCTCGACCTTTCGCTCTGCTCTCAAAACTCACCTCTTCTTGAAATCGTTCCCTGATCCTGTCTAAGTCTCTTCATCTTCCTCCCCTCACTGTTCTCTTTGTATTAGCTTGCCGAAGCCCCCTACCACCCTCCTATCTCTCCTCCCCCTCTCCCCAGTTTCATGGTTAAGCGGTGACGCTGTACATCAGTTTGTCGAATGCCTGAAGTGAATGTCTGACTCCTATGTTATTAAGTTTATTAACTTACCTTTGAGGTGATTGACTTTTATTGTATATTGTAATGGTTGTGTATATATGGGCCTTGAGCATGTCTTAACTCATGGTAAGGCGCTATATAAATCCACACATTATTATTAGTATAAAAACATCCTCTCTCTCTCTCTCTCTCTCTCTCTCTCTCTCTCTCTCTCTCTCTCTCTCTCTCTCTCTCTCTCTCTCTCTCTCCAGCCCCCCCCCCCCCCCCCCCCCCCCCTCGCGCTCTACATTCAACAGCTAGTTAACTGGGGCACACCACCCTGAGTCTTACAACGGAGACGACAGCAAGACACTTAAGGCAGTGAACTCGATGAAGGATCGATAATATCGCAGGCTGATCCTTCGCTGTACAGCCTCACACCCCAATCCCTTTCCACTATTCGTCATCCCCCCGGGTCCTTTCCTCTCTCCATCCTGCACTGAGCAATAGACACGACAGCCACTCATACGTGTAGACTGAACGGCACAAATGATGGGCATTCAGAGGGCAGTTGGGACACCTCACGGTGGCTACAGATCAAAGCGGATGGGAGAAAGATACGAGAACCAGGCAGAAGACACAGGCTTGCAAGGTCATGCACACGTGTTCCTGCATACCATACACGAATGTGCACGCACATGCGCACGCCAACACACGCTGATAGCTAAACAGGATGATTTTGCAACAGCAAGAGCCGATCGAAAGTGCAGTCTTCCGAAACTAATTTATCGAAGTTCGAAACATTACGTGAAGTACGCTTCAAAACATGTACATGAGCCTACTTTCCTCTCCGTGCAGAGAAAGCTTTTTGTCACGCACGAAAACAAGTTCTCGATATACACGTTTCATAAGGACACGCTGAGTGTTTGGGACATAATGATCAATCTGAAGACCAGTGTCTATGGTGTGTTTCGGTGGATATTTTTCTGATTATTTTCATGTAGTTTGGTGTGCAAGAGACGACGTGGAACGGCCATGCAAGACGACCGTGCAAAATCAACACCTACAACTGAGTGCGCCTGTGTGGGTGGTAGACAACGCAAAGCGTTGAGGCTGACTGCACAGGTGAGACAAGATTCACAGTCACTGTCGTCCCAAAGAATGACGTCAGAGGAAGTGAACCATGCACTGCGGCATTCGTCTGTCTCCGGAAAGTCATCCATCATTGATGACGTCAACACTCCCAGCTGAATGAGCCTACCTCTCACACACAACCCCCCGCCCCCTCCTACCCCCCCCCCCCCCTGGCCTGATACCCACCAATCCACCCCCTTCCTCGTCTCTCCATCTCCTCTAGGCACGTACGGAAGGTAAAAACAATCAAAGAAGCAAAACAAGCAATTATGCACACGTGCACCTTGGGTAACGCATATCATGAACACAGTGCACCCCCAGGCCATAGAGACGACAGCAGCACCATGGTTACACGCGTATCTATCTTGTCCACTACACGCTGGACAGGAGCTAAACCTGCACTACGCTCTTGTTTCTTGTCGACACAAGGCAACACATCACAACCATCCCGTCACCCTAACTACCACCACCACGCACACCTCCCTCTACTTCATTAGAAGAGGCAAAGGAAGTAATGGTGTTTATGACGTCAACAATCGTTCATTGTTCTCCTTCACTAAAGCATGGCGAGAAGTTATGAATGTTAACCAGCCTTCCAGGCCCATACGCAAGTGGGAGGAGTGTAAGGACAACGGTTAGACAAGGGCGCGTTGAATAGGCAACCTAGTTGGCAAATACTTTCTCGCGTTTCAGCGAGGCGAGGCGAGCCACTAGGCAACAGCCAATCATCAATTGGCAAGGCGGAAGTCCGAGAGAACATGGCTGCGTCCTGGCGCGAGAGTCGGTGAAGACGTTGCCTTTAAACGAAGTATCTGACGACATGGACATCACAGCGTATTGTTTTTTCAGTTGATAGAAAATACCATGGCAAATGGCACGGGAACTTTTTTCAAAGAAATAAAAACAGCCCGTGTTCAATTGTAGATAATTCTATCGAAAATGTTTTGTCTCGATACACTACGGATCAATTCAAGGGACACAATTCAGAATGGATATGTACGGTGTATTGACACTCCTTCATGTATTCAACGATTTAAAAAAAGTCTCAACAGTTTTTGTCCAGAGATAACCAATATTCATATTCCTCAAAATACACAAATGAACACAAAACAGCAAATATTTCCGTGTGCGTACACTTTTCCATTCTCGGACAGTGAGTAGCACATTACAGGCATTGCCGTCTGTGAACAGCAACCCAAGTGGCATGGTCTCCGCCATTTTGGGCCATCCGGCTAGACGCGGCTAAGTACCTCCGAAGCTTTCTCGGCAAAACTCGCGTCTCCTTGTGAGCGAGGCACTGCGGGAAACGCACTCGCCTCGCGTCTCTAGCAAGTCCTTGCAAGATACTAGCGGAAGAAACGCGCCTCAGGCCGGCCTGCAGACGATGCAAGGACTGCCTGTGTGGGAAGGTGTCATCTCCAAGATCTTGCTGCTTCCTCGTGTATGAAAGGAACTTGGAGCGGACGTTCCCAGCAGGCAGAGCGCCATGATGACAGCACACCCCATCTGAGGGACAGGGACATGCCCACAGCACAGCACTCTCGACACTGGCCGAGTGGTCAGCGTGTTGCAGTTCAAATTCAGCTTTACTTACTTACACCCTGCGTTTTCCGATCGAGCTGGATTCACTGCAAGTCGTATACAAAATGCAAAGTGTTTCTGCTGAAACCAGATCATGTACAAAGATCCCATTGTGGATAACTGCGTCTCTAAAACGACAGCTCACAAGAAATTGTGTCCCTTATGAGGAGGAATGCTCCTTATACAGCGCCGGGCATCCTTCACGGGACATATAGGGAACAGTTCTGGACTCGAGCAAAAGTGGAATCCGGATCTGATACAAAAATTATATTGTGGACGACTGCGTCTTCAAAGCCACAACTCATGAGAATTTGTTCCCCTTTTTGTTGATGAGAGTTTTTAATGACGCAAATATTTCGGCCACTTCTCGAAGTGCACAGCTCGATGGCAGCTAAACAAAGCTCTAAAAGTCAGTTTAAAAAAGAAACCTTGATTGTATGAGACACAAAGAGAGAGAGAGAGAGAGAGAGAGAGAGAGAGAGAGAGAGAGAGAGAGAGAGAGAGAGAGAGAGAGAGGTGGGGGGGAGAGAGAAAGAACGAGAGACGGAGAGACAGAGACAGACAGGCAGGCAGGCAGGCAGGCAGGCAGCAGGCAAGCAGGCAGGCAGGCAGACAGTCAGACAGTGAGTCTGAGTCAAAGAGATATAGAGAGACACAGAGAGATGAATGCAGATCATAAACCAGACATCATGTGAGAGCCTTCACGCATACTCCGAGACAATACTCAAGCCGTCCAGTTACCATCTGCATTGGGACGTTACAGCGACCAGATCACACAATTTCCCACGGAGGACAGGGGTGGGGGTGGAGGGGATGGGATGGGGATGTTGGGGTTGGGATGGGGATGTTGGGGGTAGGGATGGGGATGTTGGGGGTAGGGATGGGGGTGGTGGGGGTTGGGGTGGGAGTGGTGGGATTGGGATGGGGTTGGTGGGTGTTGGGATGGGGGTGGTAAGGATTGTAGTAAAACACGAAGCAGAAATGAAGTGCAAGCGGTGGGACTTGGCAGCAGTGCAACTGCACCACGCTTACAGGATTGGCCGCCGTCAAATGGCACCGAGAGATGGAAGACAGGCCGGAGTCTGCGAGACTTCATTTCGTGCCGTCTTCGCTTCAAGCTTCCTGGCACCGTGATCCTCAGCCGCACAGCCTCCCAGCACCAACTGAACCGTCAGAAGGTCGAAGCTGCCAGAGCGTCATTACCGAGGCGCAAAGAGACGAGCCCCAAAGTCGCAGTTTTACAACCAGGCACTGTAGGCAGCAAACTCATTCATCTCGTGCCAAGAGAAGGTCAGTGCTGGCGTTGGAGTGCAGCAAGCCCTCAAACTGCCAAAGCAGCAACGCTGCCAAGCACAGCAGGCCTACGCGAAGGGATCACGGAGAACTACGATCTCGTTTAACCAAATCGTGGGCACGAAGCCCTTGGCAGCCTACGAGCCTTTGTCATTTGAAACCCAGAGGACTGAGCCCTAGAGACTTCGCCAACGACTGCGGGCTGCCAGGCTTCCAGTCAGTCCATACTTACGACGTTTTCTGAAAAGAGCAACCTTCTTATATTATCGTCACACGTGTTTTATCTATGTATTCAGCTCGGAATACGAGTCTATGCAAACAGAGTCGCTAAACGACCGGCAAATACGACACTGGTGTTCGACAAATGCACAAACAACTTTACTGTCGTTTTCTTTTTGAGGTGGTTTTAAATTACAGCAACAAGCACCATCTCGGTTGTAAAACCAAATGTTGTACACAGAGGCAACCCAAACAACTAACCTGTTTTAATTACTCTACATCAAAGAATGAAAAACGGTCAATGGAAGCATGAGTGGTGAACAGGATTAACACGATAATAAAGAACTGAAGAAGAAGAACATAAAAAGGTAAGATTGAGAGCGAGACAAGAAGTGTGACGAAGAGAGAGAGAGAGAGAGAAAGAGAGAGATATGGGAGGGGGCACAGACAGAAAGGACAGGCAGACAAGATGGGGGTGGGGGGTGGGGGTGGGTGGGTGGGGATTGAGGATAGGAGAAGGGGTAGATCAAGTCTGGAAGAGGGGTTGTACATTGTCCAATCCACATTTTGTAGGAAACGGCATACTGAACTTCAAAGACACTATTGGAAATGTTCGAGTCCCAAAACAAACTCCTTGATTTCTCTCAAGAAAGGACGAAGCACAATGAACCCCGCAGTGCAGCCTTAGCACGAGGCCAAGGGCAGAATCCATGCAACCACGGCTCTGGTCAGGCAATCTGGCAAACAGGCAACCAGGGAAGCGGCAAAAAGACAGCTTCCTTGTGACTCAGCCTGCCCAGCCAATAACCTCATCGCTGGCAACCCCAGGGTACCCGGGCAATTTCATCACTTCCCAGCTCGGTCAATATTCTCAGGGTGTGATCTCAGCCCCCTGCCACTCCCCGACACCAGCCCCTCCTTCCCCAAGGCCCAGGGCAAAACGCCCCTTCCCCAAGCCTCCATTCCGCAATCTGTCGCTGCGGCTTCATCTCCTTTGCAACGTGGCTGTTCTTGTTGTTCGTCCGGCATTCCGACATTCCAGCGCCCATCCAAAGTAGCTACACTGCCTCCAAGATAGGTTCCCCAGTCGATTCATAATTAACCAGGCTTCCCGCCATACATCATCTCGGATCTGCTCCGTCAGACTCCGAGGCGCACGCAGGTTCCAACACTGCAGGTCAGGAGATATGACCCAGAGAGAGAGAGAGAGAGAGAGAGAGAGAGAGAGAGAGAGAGAGAGAGAGAGAGAGAGAGAGAGAGAGAGAGAGAGAGAGAGAGAGAGAGAGAGAGAGAGAGAGAGAGAGAGAGAGAGAGAGAGAAGAGAAGACAAGACAAGACAAGACAAGACAAGACAAGACAAGACAAGACAAGACAAGACAAGACAAGACAAGACAAGACAGGACAAGACAAGACAAGACAAGACAAGACTGTATCAACGTTATAGGACACAGCCCACCACCACAAGCTGCAGTACAAAACAACTCACTCCGCTACTTCTATACCTGTCCCCGTCCCTGTCCTCCTGTCATCCCAGCCTGATCACTCACAGGCCTGACCTCTGTAAATAAACAAAGCCTACTTCCGCAATGGTTAGTTTCGTTACCAGTTTCCTTGTGGTGTAGAATGCCTTCACCCTAGGCTATAAAATAACCCTCATGGCACCAAACACATTTTCCCCTAGATTTCTAAATACATTTCTTCTTCGTTAAAGCAGCAATAACATGTTACGAAACGAAACGTAAAAAAAAAACTTGGCTAAGATAGGCAAGTCGTCTGCTCAATCGATGTCAGCAGGCTTCAGATATGCACGACATTTCTGATATATATCAAACAACGATGGAGTACAGTACCTGCGCACCGAACACTCACGCAGAAGCACGTAGTGTTACAGTCTCCTGCCTATCACTTCATCACACCACACAGATTTGCCTACAACAAGCACCGATCTTTTATGGGCCTCCTTGACGTCAGACTGCCTAATAGCCTATTACAGAGTCTTTCCGTAAGACCTCTTCAAGCAGGCGGCCCTAAGCCTACGGAAGTGTTCTTTCAAGGGCCTATGTTTGAGGCAGGCAGCCTTTAAGCCTTTCACAGTGTCCTTCATAGATAGGCCTTCTTCAAGCAGGCGGTTCTAATCCAATAGAAGTGTTCTTTCAAGGGCCTATGTTAGAGAAAGGCAGCCTTTAGCCTTTCACAGCAATCTTTCATGTGCCTTCTTCAAGCAGGCAACATTAAGCCTATGGAAGTGTCCTTTCTATTGAGAAAGGCAGCTCTAAGCCTATGGAACTGTCTTTTCATGGGCCTATTCGAGATAGTCAGCCTTTGGCCTTTCACAAATCGAGTTAATCCCTAGGCCTTCTCGAGACAGGCAGCCCTATGCTTTTCACAGTGCTCCTCCATGGACACACATTGAGACAGGCAGCCCTAAGCTTTTCACAGTGTTCCTTCATGGACACACCTTCTTGAGACAGGCAGCCCTAAGCTTTTCACAGTGTTCCTTCATGGACACACCTTCTTGAGACAGGCAGCCCTAAGCTTTTCACAGTTTCTCCATGGACACACCTTCTTGAGACAGGCAGCCCTAAGCCTATCAGGCAGAGCTCATCATGCGTCACTCCCTTCTGCCTCCGCCATCAGGCAGGCCATGGAGGCTGGCATGGCCTTGACCCGCTTGCTCTCCCACAGCATGCACCATGTAGAGTCTGTTCCTTCCACAGCATGCAGCCTTGTAGAGTCTGTTCCTGCCACAGCCTGCAGCCTTGTAGAGTCTGTTCCTGCCACAGCCTGCAGCCTTGTAGAGTCTGTTCCTGCCACAGCCTGCAGCCTTGTAGAGTCTGTTCCTGCCACAGCATCCCCAGCCTGCCTTTCCAAGGCAAAACTTCCTGCATTTCCTTAGGTCCTTCGTTAGTAGAAACCTTAGTCAGGGGCTAGAGAGGTTTGAATGAAATTCCCGCAAATACTGTGTGCCTAGTTTATATGTTTAAATCCTCAAATGAATGTGCGTGTCTGTGTGAGTTAAGAATGAATGTTTGTGAGTGTGAGTGTGTGCGTATGAGTGTGAGTGTGTGCGTGTGTATGTGTATGTGTATGTGTGTGTGCGTGTGCGTGTGTGTGTGTGTGTGTGTGTGTGTGGCCTGCCTGTGCGCGCGCGATCGCACGCGTGTGTTCGTGAATCAATGTATGCTTGAGTGGATACGTGTGAGAATAAGTTATGATCGTGAATCATGATTGTTCGTCAACTCGAACAAAATCGCTGACGCAGTTATTACTTGATGTTACCCAGCATTAATTACAAGTGGAAAATCTCTCTCTCTCTCTCTCTCTCTCTCTCTCTCTCTCTCTCTCTCTCTCTCTCTCTCTCTCTCTCTCTCCCTCCCTCCCTCTGTCCACACTTCGACATCTGCCAAGAGGGCAGCTCCAAGCAGGCAGGGAGGCAGGCAGGGAGGGAGGCAGGGAGGCAGGGAGGGAGGCAGGCAGGGAGGCAGGCAGGGAGGCAGGCAGGGAGGCAGGCAGGGAGGGAGGCAGGGAGGCAGGCAGGGAGGCAGGCAGGGCAGGCAGGCAGGCAGGGAGGCAGGCAGGGAGGGAGGCAGGCAGGCAGGCAGGCAGGAGGGAGGCAGGGGGGCGGGCAGGGAGGGGGCAGGCAGGGAGGGAGGCAGGCAGGGAGGGAGGCAGGCAGGGAGGGAGGCAGGCAGGCAGGGAGGGAGGCAGGCAGGGAGGCAGGCAGGGAGGGGGCAGGGAGGCGGGGAGTAGGGCATCAAAGGTGGGCTGATGAGGCTGAGGCAACCTGAACAGATAAGCTGCCTGTCCCAGTCCACTCCTCCAGCCGTGAAGGGCGCCCCAACAAGTGGGCCTATGTAGGCACCCAGTTGTCTGTCTCGCCCACCCCCACCCTCCAAGGGCAGAAAAGGCATCTCTCACACACACAAATGCGCGCGCGCGTACACACACACACACACACACACACACACACACACACACACACACACACACACACACACACACACAAACACTACTCAGACACAAACACACAGACAAGAAGACAAACAACCAAACTGAAAAAAAGACTATTACTTCCAAGAAGTTGAAGACGATAAACTATTTACTTCACACTTGCAACGACTGAGTCCGTTCTGCCTGAATGAAGCGGATGGAGCCATCACTGAGCCGGCAAGGTATGTGCAGCGAAGGGGCGCCTGTGTGGCACGTGACTGTCAGGGGAGGCGAAGTGTTACGTCACGCCACATACAAGCGCTCTCCCTATGCCATTCAACTGCGATGGTTTTTTGGGACTCAGTAAGAACGCCAGGGCGATGCAGTCAACGTTATCAGCGCACACCTGTCGGACTGAGTTCAAAATCGGCTGCAGGGGCCGATGAACGGATGGCCACTTCCAACGGGAATACAAAACTTGACTCACAAGAAAAGAGCGAATTTGGGACTGATTAGGCAGTATTCAATTCCACCTGCAACTTGCAAGCAGTTGGAGCGGGGAAGCATGCTCAATGAAAACCTACTTGGGCAAATGATCAATGTGCCGCCTCCATTGCATCAAGGAAATTAACTCACTCTCTCTCTCTCTCTCTCTCTCTCTCTCTCTCTCTCTCTCTCTCTCTCTCTCTCTCTCTCTCTCTCTCTCTCTCTCTCTCACACACACACACACACACACACACACACATACATACATACATACATACACGCACGAACGCATGTTATTCATGCACACATATGGAGTCTCACAAACACACACACGCCACGCACATGCGAGCGCTCACGCACAAACAAGCAAGCACGCACGCACACATTCACACACATGAGCACACACACATACAGACGCACACATATATACGCACACATTCACACATACACGCACACATACACACACATACACACACACGCATACACACGCATACACACACATGCACCCACACACATACTCACACATGCACACACACATATACACACACATGCACACACACACATACACACACACATAGGGCGAAGCAGGACAAGACCTCCATAGGTTTCCAACGTCAATGCGTCAAGTCCAAGCGGTCAATGCGTCAAGTCCAAGCGGTCAATGCGTCAAGTCCAAGCTGTCAATGCGTCAAGTCCAAGCGGTCAATGCGTCAAGTCCAAGACGTCAATGCGTCAAGTCCAAGCGGTCAAACCGTAGTGGACAAACATTTTTCGGGCCAGTTCATTTTGCTTTCGGGCAAGTGCATTTTCAATCTACAATGTACTTGCCCGAATGAGCAAGCGAATTTGAGAGGTTTTGTTCGATCCTGCCCTTAAGCCTCTGGAGCAGATTGGAGCTGTGTGGGGAGTGTGCAGGTGTGTGGGGAGTGTGGAGGTGTATGGGGAGTGTGCAGCTGAGTGGGGAGTGTGCAGCTGTGTGGGGAGTGTGCAGCTGTGCCATCTCTCTGTCCTGTCATCCGCTCTCTGGTGGTTATCGTCGTTGTGTAGGGTATTTCAGGTATATTTACATATCTCGCCGTGCCTTCCTTTGATTGCGTCATTCATCCGTTCTTGGGATGATAGCAGTGAATCAGCCTAGTGTGTGTGTGTGTGTGTGTGTGTGTGTGTGTGTGTGTGTGTGTGTGTGTGTGTGTGTGTGTGTGTGTGTGTGTGTGTGTGCGTGTGTGCGTGTGTGTGTGTGTGTGTGTGTGTGTGTGCGTGCTTGTGCGTGTGTGCGTGCGCGCGTGCTTGTGTATGAGTGTGTGTGTGTGTGTGTGTGTGTGTGTGTGTGAGAGAGAGAGAGAGAGAGAGAGAGAGAGAGAGAGAGAGAGAGAGAGAGAGAGAGAGAGAGAGAAGGCGGACACCACTCATTTTTCCCCACATGGCGGAATATGTTGCCTGTGGCGTTGCTTCATTCAAGCTAAGGCCGTGTCTAAGTTGACGAGACTGCGAGTGTAGTACTCGGGCTGTGACAAGCTACACCAGCAGCTCCGTGGTGAGAACTTCTGATCTCTTACGATCTCATCTCGGAAGAAGCCTTCATGCCGTTGACAGCGAGACATGATTACATGATCGGAAACGCTGTGACCCTTCATGTCTGGCATCCTCGCCCCGTCTTTGCATTCCATGTAGTGTTTCTGACAGGGGAGTGGACTGGACAGTGGGCAGGTTGAGTGGGCAGGTCCAGTGGTGACTGTTGTCAGGATGATGGCCGGACAGGGCGACAGCTGACCGATGGCGATGCACAGGGCAAGATGGCCACTCCCTGACCAAGGGACTTGTCTTGTTGCTGTCGTGAGGACGTCACGCCGTGCCCAGCCAGACATGACACGTGACAGCCATAGCGGAGTCCGCCTCGCTAAGCCTGCTCCGCATTGACCGCTTGGACTTGATGCATTGACGTCTTGGACTTGACGGATTGACGTCTTGGACTTGACGCATTGACAGCTTGGACTTGACGCATTGACAGCTTGGACTTGACGCATTGACAGCTTGGACTTGACGCATTGACAGCTTGGACTTGACGCATTGACGTCTTGGACTTGACGCATTGACAGCTTGGACTTGACGCATTGACCGCTTGGACTTGCGTCAAGTCCAAGCGGTCAATGCGTCAAGTCCAAGCGGTCAATGAGTCAAGTCCAAGACGTCAATGCGTCAAGTCCAAGACGTCAATGCGTCAAGTCCAAGCGGTCAATGCGTCAAGTCCAAGCGGTCAATGCGTTTAATCACTCTAGTCTAACAAATATCAGTCTCTTACATAACAAAAAGTGTTAGTGTTTCGCATTGAGCATACATGTATACACAACGTTATCGTGAGGGTCAGGCAATCAAAACAGGAGGTTCGGAGGCCGCCTACACAGCTGTGTATGAGTGCGTGGACACAGCTTTCGAGCCGTTGTGTGCTCCGATTTTAGAATAAATCTGAAGAAAACGTGCTTCCCCGTTCGGGAGAGTCTTTATAAACTTTTACTTGCCCGAAGAGAACATTTGATTGCCCCTGGCGATCGAGCAATCGCTTGTGTCGCACCATGCAGGGTCTGCAATACGCAGCTCAAAAAAAGACAAGTCCCCGAATCTGGAAGTGTTATTTCCCTTCCCTTGATCACTGACCTATCAGGCATTAAGACATGAACGAACGAACGAATGATTGGATGAATAAATGAATGAACAAATGAATGAATGAACACGGGTTTACGGCCTTTGTAGCCAATGTCGGGCCATTGTCCTCCGAATTACCAGAGCTGGTTAGTGTTAAAGCAGGTCATGTCCCGATTTCTCCAACCACTCGCCACTACAGACTCGCATAGGACGACGCGGAGGGTCCATTCTTACCCCCACCCCACAGGGCTGCCTCAGGCTGGGGAGCAAGCAAAGTCGACGTCATCAGCTACACCTGCACGTAAACGCAACTCACACCCTTCAAAGTCGGATCGGGCGATGAGCCCGGAAAATCAAGACATGATCGTGTCTGGCACGTCTGGTTCTATCTGTCATCCTCCTCCATCACCAAGCTCCCCCAGGGAGCGAGGCTACATCGATCGCTGCCGCTGTGAGTGTCCACTGACGTGCGGGGAACGTCCACGTGCAAGCGGAGTTTTCACTCCTGAGACAGAGCCCCAGGTCTTCCGTGAAACGTTCTGCAACGCCCTGAGACACACAACTTGACAGGACACGACTGGGCGTCAGGGGGACAGGGGAGAGGTAGGGGTCATCTCTAGGAACATGGGAACAGGACTCCCGTTTGGCCCCTGTCAATCCATCTATCATGTCCTCTGTACATCTGTCTCACTCCTATCGCACAACAATAAACAGGCAAGGCCAGAGAGAGAGAGAGAGAGAGAGAGAGAGAGAGAGAGAGAGAGAGAGAGAGAGAGAGAGAGAGACAGAGAGAGAGAGAGACAGAGAGACAGAGAGACAGAGAGAGACAGAGAGGGAAAGACACATACATGGACAGACACATACGGCGAAACACATACAGAGACAGCGCAGAGAGAAAGAGAGAGAGAGAGAGAGATAGAGAGAGAGAGATAGAGAGAGAGAGAGGAGGGTGGGAGGCAGGCATGCAAACACACAGACAAACGCACACACACACACACACACACACACACACACACACACACACACACACACACACACACACACACACACACACACACACACACACACACACCCCAATTACATACCACCAATATAACGACTATAAGACAAAATGACATAGAGAAGTTAAATAATGAAGCAGAACAAGAAAGCACAGACACACACACAGAGACCCGCGCGTACACACACACACACACACACACACACACACACACACACACACACACACACACACACACACACGCACACCAATTACATACCACCAATATAACGACTATAAGACAAAATTACATAGAGAAGTTAAATAATGAAGCAGAACAATAAAGCAGTTCATCATCGAAAGCAAAGCGATGGCCAGTGTCCAGCTGGGACGTCCGCAGTGGACAATGGATGGTCAGCCAGCTGTCCACTCTTGCAGCTGTTCTCCCGACAACTGCCCTCCACGATGGTCAACAGAGGGACATGTGCCAGGCCGTCTGACCACGCTGACCCTTCACCTCGTCCCGTTCTTTCCATATACACTGACCCTTACTTCCTGTCTTTTTTTGTCCACTGACCGTCATTACGGCCTTGGCCACTCCGCCCCTTGTCCAGCCGGACGCCCGGCCAAAGCTTATTGTCCAGCCTGGCGGTCAGTCGTAAGATTATGCGGGTAGGGGTCATAGATCCGTTGTGTCCAGTACAAAGTCCCTCAGTCCACCTGTTGACGCCTGAGATGACCACTGCACCGGCCATCTGTGTCCCCGTCTCACCTGTGGACAGTGTCCACGCAGCTTCAAGGCCAGCTTGTCGCGCTGGTCTCCTTCTTGCTCTATTCATCCTCAAGCCCTGCCTCGGCCCCCATTCAAACTCAAGCCCATCTGCTTGTTCCCCGAGTGACCAGTGCCCTGACCGGAAGTCAG
This sequence comes from Theodoxus fluviatilis, assembly GCA_034096865.1. NCBI lineage: Eukaryota > Metazoa > Mollusca > Gastropoda > Cycloneritida > Neritidae > Theodoxus > Theodoxus fluviatilis. Next base: position 15,627 of record JAWQFJ010030944.1, read on the forward strand.
GCCTCGGGGAGTGAAGATCTCAGTCAGGTGCCTCAGTCTCATCTCTACATACCGCTTTTCTCCCGAGGGCCAGCTGCTCCCTTCACCGATATCGGTTTTCCTCGATAATGTCCACCCCCTCCCAACCTTTGCCGCTACAGGGCGCCGTGCCGGACCGCGGTCAAGGGATAGATAAGTCCTAAAGCGCTCTCCATCGAGCTCCCCATCTCCATGGAAAGATAAGTCCTAAAGCGCTCTCCATCGAGCTCCCCATCTCCATGGATAGATAAGTCCTAAAGCGCTCTCCATCGAGCTCCCCATCTCCATGGAAAGATAAGTCCTAAAGCGCTCTCCATCGAGCTCCCCATCTCCATGGAAAGATGTCCTAAATCGCTCTCCCCATCTCCACACGACCCTTTCCCCAAGCAACGCCTCCCTGACGCACAGTGGAAACACGCCAAAACCTGTTCGTCCGCGTAGTCCTAATCCGCGCCTCATCTGCCTGCTCATCCACAGTCCTCAACTTGAGAGGAGCAGCCAGGCTGGGCTCGTGTCCTGCCCATGACACCTGATCCGCCTTTGTTTCCCCCAAGTCTGAAGTCCTCCGAGCTTTGCGTAATGGCACACACAGACCACGAGTAGGACGCCATGTCGACCCCATACGGAATTGTCTACCTTTATCCCCCTTCTTGATAAATTACGAGTGAGGACACTGCTAGAAGATTATCTGTCGACTGTAGTTCCATGACAGCCATCAACGTATTTTTTAAAAAGATATCAAACATTGTAATTCATTAAATTCCGCCTCTCTGGTGTTATTTCCTAACATGTCGACGATTTTACAGGCCATAAACCGATGTGCTGTTTCATCGATGCTTGTTGGTGAACTTGCTCTAAATCTTTGGTTTTCGTTTGTGACATTATTGAAGGCAATGGTCAGATACGTCCTCTATGGAACAAAGAGTGATCCAAGGCTGAACACTGCCTTTCCACCTGCTGTTCTCGAAATCGAGGGGCGTCATTCCGTGTTGGCAGTTTGGCCAGGGAGAGCGGCGTCATTCCGTGTGGGCAGTTTGGCCAGGGAGAGCGGCGTCATTCCGTGTTGGCAGTTTGGCCAGGGAGAGCGGCGTCATTCCGTGTGGGCAGTTTGGCCAGGGAGAGCGGCGTCACGGGGAGGTGACAATGCTGGTCCTCAAGAGCTTTTTTCCCTTCTGACAAACGGATTTCTACGTCTCGTCCCCTCCCTCCCCACATACGCCCAAGCACCCTCCCCCTCGTAGGGCCCTTGTAGCACGAGACCCCCTCACACCCGCGACAGGTGTATGGTCTTCTGGGGACCTTGACCTTCACCCGGCACGCGCCACCGTGACCCTCGTCTTTTCTTCCTTTCTTCCTTTCTTTCGAGGAGCCCGCCTTCCTCTCTTAAAGTTCTCCTCCATTCTCCCTTCCCGTCCTCCTAATCGCCTCCATCATCGGATTACCCGTCAGGTTTCCGCATGCTTCATTTCCCGTAAGATAGTCTCCCCCACCCCACCCCCATTGACGGCCATTTTCAAAATCCCCTAAAGCCATCACAATCCCACAAGCCTTTTGCAGTTCTGAAATTCCTGAAATTCTGCCGATCCTTATTTTTCTCAAATCTTCCACGGCTTCCCCAGCCACACCAATCCCCCATGTTCAGGACGCCCGCCCTTACTTCCTCCACTACTCGCACTAACCCTTCACTCCTCTCCATTTTGTATTGCCAGGGCCTTTTGCTACATGATCAGAGCCCGACAGCGATCGAGGCGGTCCAAACAAAGAGACAGGATGGCCAGGTCCCGAGGCACCATGTGTCACAGACAGGCGGAGCAGGCATTCAAAACTCTCGCCTTGTTTACCGCTCTTGGCTAATCCTCCTCTCTTTGTGCGCACTTCGTTTCAGCGTGGCTCCACCTCGAGTTTCCTCCAAAGCGCCATGTTGTTTTTTTTCCACAGAGCTCTTGTTCAAAACTGCTCAGCTTTTGTTGCTTTCTAAACGAGAACTGACAACGGGGGTACATTGCTGGTGTGGTCATTCACGATGTTTTGTTTTCGGATGTTCACGTTGCAGACTCCAATATCACAAGGACAGATGAATAGCAATGGCTTTCAACCTTTAATTCAAGTACACTAAATATGAAGACAACGCCGTGTTTTCAACCTTGTAAGTTGAAACGCTGACATTTCCTCCTACGGCAGCATCGTCTGACGAGAATCACGTTTGTTCCGCGGCAAGACCAAGAAGTAGGGGGGAAATCGAGTCGTATGTTGCATCCATCAACACACCAACTGTTTACGACTGATCTAGGACGCTAGAGCGAGACACGGCACACTGCAACAAGTAAGCCACGCTGCCACTTCATCGCTGTTTCTCTGCACATTGCAATCAACGGAGAGAGTGAACAGTAGCCAGTCATAGTGCGTCCTCCACGAACTTCGCATTGGTATACTTCGTATCTAAATGAGGGTGCGCGCGCATCACAAGAAAGTGACGAACTAATGCGCATGCGTAGAGGTCACGACAAGAGGTGAACTCGCCAACTATTTGCAAATGTCAATGGCCGACGTGTTGCCGGTTCGCTCACAAAACGCTCTATTTCGGGATACTAGCAACCCATCCAAAGAAAATATAAGCCATGCACAGCATTAATTTATCAAAGGTGTATGTTGAATGCATTAATAGATCGTGAAAGCTCCTACAGTTTACACATCGAATGCAGGTCAACGCATCCACGCCGAAGCATGTGTTGCCATCGTTTGTGTTGACATGATTTTACGCTCTCGTCACTTTCTTGTGATGCGCGCGCACCCTCATTTAGATACGAAGTATACCAATGCGAAGTTCGTGGAGGACGCACTATGACTGCCTATTACTTGTACTTTCTGCGTCGAAGTCCCCAACGCGTTCTTATTCTTGACTGGCGAAAGAGCCAGCTCAAGATTCGACATTGTTTATTTTATGCTTACTTCACCTTTGCTTTAATCACCTCGTAAGCAGTGAAGAGTAGTTGCTTGTCGACCTCTTACAAATGCAGGGAAAACGTGGTGAGCTGGAATTTTTCGCGATTCATTTTACTAAATGCTTTTGGTGTATGCTGATTTTCGACTTTTTTTTATTTTGGCAAGTTCATTACTTTGTGTGTGTGTAAGCGTGCGTGCGTGCGTGCGTGCGTGTGTGTAAAAATTGTCGACAACTCCAACTTATCAGGACTCGAAAAAACACACACTCACACTCTCTCTCTCGCGCGCGCGCGCGTGCGCACTCTCTCACTCTTTCTCAAACACACACATACACACGCACAGAGAGAGAGAGAGAGAGAGAGAGAGAGAGAGAGACAGACAGACAGACAGACAGACAGACAGACAGACAGACAGACAGACAGACAGACAGACAGACAGACAGACAGAGACAGACAGACAGGCAGACAGGCAGACAGACAGACAGACAGACAGACAGACAGACAGACAGACAGACAGACAGACAGACAGACAGACAGACAGACAGACAGACAGACAGACAGACAGACAAACAGAGCCAGCCAGACAGAGACAAACAGAGAGAGACAGACACACACAGAGAGAGGGAGAGAGAGGGAGAGAGAGAGACACAGAGAGAGAGAGAGAGAGAGAGAGAGAGAGAGAGAGAGAGAGAGACAGACAGACAGACAGACAGACAGACAGACAGACAGACAGACAGACAGACCGAGAGAGACAGAGAGAGACAGAGAGAGACAGAGACAGAGAGAGAGAGACAGACAGACAGACAGACAGAGAGAGAGAGACAGACAGACAGACAGACAGACAGAGAGAGACAGACAGACAGAGAGAGAGAGAGAGAGAGAGAGAGAGAGAGAGAGAGAGAGACAGACAGACAGACATACAGACAGACAGACAGACAGACAGATAGACAGACAGACAGACAGACAGACAGACAGACAGACAGACAGACAGACAGACAGACAGACAGACAGACAGACAGACAGACAGACAGAGATCAGTTCTATTTCAAGTCACTGTCTTGAACAAGACAGTTCCCAAGGAGGCGCCCTGGCTGCCCCCCGTACGTCAGTGCCGGGCCTCCAGTTCCCGCTTTATCGCCGTGCCAGGTGTGGAAGCCCCACTCTATCACAGCACGGGCTGCCCCCCTTTCCCGTCTTCCATTTCCCTCCTTCCCCACACCCACACGCCAGCCCACCCTCACCCCATCCCTACCTCATCCACACCCTCATCCCGCCTCACCCCCACTCCATCCCTACCCCATTCCGCCCCACCCCCTCCTGTACCCTTAACAACCCAGTTCCATTCTCTCCTTGCAGACAGAACACGGCAGACAGAATTAGACGCAGAACAACAGAACAAGACTACTAGGAACAAGATTAGAAAGGGGGGAAAAACTTCCCCAACCTGTTTCTTTTTTAGAACATCTCGGGGGGGGGGGGGGGGGGGGAGGGAGGAAGAAGAGGGTATGATAAATCGTAGCATCTTGCTCTTATTCTTGGAAGCTCTCGCCAGAGCCATCAGGCCAAAAAGAGGAGAGCACACAAGAAGACACGTCTGCTAGAGCAGGATAGCATGAAAGACAGTCTTCTGCCTGGTAAACTGGAAAGCGCCGTGGAGATAAGTCTGTCATGACTGACAACAGTCCAGACAAGCGTTTATTTTCTCAGTCGCTCGCCTGTCTCCCTGCGTTAAAAAGCAAGGCTTCCCTCCTTTGATCGAAGACCCTATTTGCACGCTGCGCTGCAAAGAACACACATCTGCAGCTCCTGATAACCCAAAGGTCTTGCCACCGAGGCAATGCCTCTCAGACTTCTAACAGTGTTGTGCGCGTATGATGCCGGCACGCAGAGTGACTCGCAGACATCCGACCGTTCTCTTTGACACAGTGACATCGTCTTCTCTCAGTCTGTTAGAAATTTAGACGTCATGTTTGATGATGATTTGTCAATGAGATCTCATGTCAACAAAGTCTGTCAGTTAGCATATTATGAGCTAAGGAAAATTAGTACCATTCGTCATTATCTTTCTCAGCAGGCCACCAAAACGCTCATCACATCACTTGTTCTGTCTCGTCTCGACTATGGAAACTCTCTTCTCGCTGGCATCCCCGACACTCTGCTTAACAAACTCCAGAAAGTTCAGAATTGTGCTGCTAGGCTAGTTTTTCGATGTCCCAAGCGTACCCATGTCTCATCACTCCTACATACACTTCACTGGCTCCCCATCTCTCAGAAGATATATTATAAACTTGCTACTTTGTGCTTCAAGGCCATCGACAACACCGCACCACACGCTCTTACAGAAATTCTTGCAGTCTACACGCCCTCCAGATCTCTACGCTCAACTGCTGACTCTAGAATGCTTAAGGTCCCCCGCCGTAATAAGAAAACTCAAGAACAGCGTGCCTTCTCCGATACTGGACCTGTAACCTGGAATAGTCTCCCTCTCTCAGTCCGTCATTCTGACACTCTGCCCCAGTTCAAAAGTGCTCTAAAGACCCACCTCTTCCGATCCGCCTTTCCCGCTGAGCTGCTTCTCCTTACTTGACCTGGCCTGCAAGTGCTGTGTATATTGTATAGTTTGTTCTGTTGGATCTTAGTTTTTGTTTTTTGTTTATGTGTGTAGTGTGTGAGTTTTTGTAGGAATGTGGTGTTGAGTGGTTGTATGAGTGTTGATTCTTTGGATTGTAAACGCCATGAGCTTGCCTGTCAAGGGAAGGTATGTGCGATGAATAAACGATTATTATTATATTATATAGACGTTTAACAGCTTTTCATTTTGAAAACTTGCAAATTACTTTTAATTCAAAGCGTGCGTGCGTGCGTGCGTGCGTGTGTGTGTATGTGCGTGTGTGTGTGAATGCGAATGCTCCCGCCTGAGTATGCATCCATCTCTGCACAAGTTTGGTGTGCACGCACGCGTGTAAGTGCAGGCAGAAAGCTTCAATAATGCAGGCTCCTCAAAATAGCATCGCATTTGGTGCTGCCAGGCTTTTCTCTCCGGATGACTTTTACTTCAGAAAAAACTTGGCATCCAAAGGAAACTGCACGCTCGTCTGTCTCTGTTGGGTGATTTTGTAACATGGCAGCATCTCATGATGGTGTGATTCCAGCAGCGTCTCTACTGCTGATTCTACCACCGATTCTACCAGTAACTCTATCGCTGATTCAACCAGTGGCTCTATCGCTGATTCTACCAGTGGTTCTATCGCTGATTCTACCAGTGGCTCTATCGCTGATTCAACCAGTGGCTCTATCGCTGATTCCACCAGCGACTCTATTGCTGATTCTTCCAACGATTCTCCTATAATTCTACCACCGATTCTACCAGTAACTCTATCGCTGATTCAACCAGTGGCTCTATCGCTGATTCTACAAGTGATTCTACCACTGATTCTACCACTGATTCTACCACTGATTATATCACTGACTGTACCAGCGTCTCTATCGCTGATTCTATCAGTGGTTCTATCTCTGATTCTACCAGCGTCTCTATCGCTGATTCTATCAGTGGTTCTATCTCTGATTCTACCAGTTACTATACCATTGATTCTACCAGTGGTTTTATCTCTGATTCTACAAGTTACTATACCACTGATTCTACCAGTGGTTCTATATCTGATTCTACCAGTTACTATACTATTGATTCTACCAGTGGTTCTATCTTCGATTCTACCGGCGACTCTACCATTGATTCTGTCAGTGGTTCAATAAAAATGATTCTACCAGTTACTCAACCATTGATTCTACCAGTGGTTCTATATCTGATTCTACCAGTTACGATACCACTGATTCTACCAGTGGTTCTATATCGGATTCTACCAGTTACGATACCACTGATTCTACCAGTGGTTCTATATCTGATTCTACCAGTTACGATACCACTGATTATACCAGTGGTTCTATATCGGATTCTACCAGTTACGGTACCACTGATTATACCAGTGGTTCTATATCGGATTCTACCAGTTACTATACCATTGATTCTACCAGTGGTTCTATATCTGATTCTACCAGTTACGATACCACTGATTCTACCAGTGGTTCTATATCTGATTCTACCAGTTACTATACCACTGATTATACCAGTGGTTCTATATCGGATTCTACCAGTTACTATACCATTGATTCTACCAGTGGTTCTATATCTGATTCTACCAGTTACGATACCACTGATTCTACCAGTGGTTCTATATCTGATTCTACCAGTTACTATACCATTGATTCTACCAGTGGTTCTATATCTGATTCTACCAGTTACGATACCACTGATTCTACCAGTGGTTCTATATCGGATTCTACCAGTTACTCAACCATTGATGCTAACGGTCCAAAGGGAGGGACAACAAGGCGGTTCTTCGGTCTACGACCTCCGTCCTCAAGCAGGAGGAGCCAGGACTTCCAAGCCTGGCACTGCAAAAACATGGAGCATCGCGGGAAACCTCTGGGAAATTCCGCACAGCTCTGCGAGCCTGTGGACCGCGTAACCAAATTAAACTTTTCACCCCATGCTGGCAGCGTGGCCCGGCCAACAACCCCGTCGTCCCCTTCTTCATTCTGTCCTCTCATCCTTCCATCCCTCATTCTGTCCTCTCATCCTTCCATCCCTCATTCTGTCCTCTCATCCTTCCATCCCTCATTCCATCCTTCCATCTCTCATTCTGTCCTCTCATCCTTCCATCCCTCATTCTGTCCTCTCATCCTTCCATCCCTCATTCTGTCCTCTCATCCTTCCATCCCTCATTCTGTCCTCTCATCCTTCCATCCCTCATTCTGTCCTCTCATCCTTCCATCCCTCATTCTGTCCTCTCATCCTTCCACCCCTCATTCCATCCTTCCATCTCTCATTCCGTCCTCTCATCCTTCCATCCCTCATTCTGTCCTCTCATCCTTCCATCCCTCATTCCATCCTTCCATCCCTCATTCTGTCCTCTCATCCTTCCATCCCTCATTCTGTCCTCTCATCCTTCCATCCCTCATTCCATCCTTCCATCCCTCATTCTGTCCTCTCATCCTTCCATCCCTCATTCTGTCCTCTCATCCTTCCATCCCTCATTCTGTCCTCTCATCCTTCCATCCCTCATTCTGTCCTCTCATCCTTCCATCCCTTATTCTGTCCTCTCATCCTTCCATCCCTCATTCTGTCCTCTCATCCTTCATCCCTAAATTCCATCCTTCCATCTCTCATTCCGTCCTCTCATCCTCCCATCCCTCATTCTGTCCTCTCATCCTTCCATCCCTCATTCCATCCTTCCATCCCTCATTCTGTCCTCTCATCCTTCCATCCCTCATTCTGTCCTCTCATCCTTCCATCCCTCGTTCTGTCCTCTCATCCTTCCATCCCTCATTCCGTCCACCCATCTTTCCATCCCTCATTCCGTTTTCTCATCCTTCCATCCCTCATTCTGCCCATCCATCCTTCCATCCCTCATTCCGTCCTTCCATCCATCATTCTTCCCTTCCATCCTTCCATCCCTCATTCCGTCCTCTCATCCTTCCATCCCTCAATCTGCCCTTCCATCCTTCCATCCCTCATTCCGTCCTTCCATCTTTCCATCCCTCATTCCGTCCTTCCATCCCTCCATCCCATTCCATCCTTCCATCCCTCCATCCCTCGTTCCGTCCTTCCATCCCTCCATCCCTCGTTCCGTCCTTCCATCCCTCATTCCATCCTTCCATCCCTCCACCCCTCGTTCCATCCTTCCATCCCTCCATCCCTCGTTCCGTCCTTCCATCCCTCCATCCCTCATTCCATCCTTCCATCCCTCATTCCATCCTTCCATCCCTCCATCCCTCGTTCCGTCCTCTCATCCTTCCATCCCTCGTTCCGTTCTTCCATCCCTCCATCCCTCCATCCCTCGTTCCATCCTTCCATCCCTCCATCCCTCGTTCCGTCCTCTCATCCCTCCATCCCTCGTTCCGTTCTTCCATCCCTCCATCCCTCGTTCCGTTCTTCCATCCCTCGTTCCGTCCCTCCATCCCTCGTTCCGTCCTCTCATTCTTCCATCCCTCGTTCCGTTCTTCCATCCCTCCATCCCTCATTCCGTCCTTCCATCCCTCATTCCGGCCTCCCATCTTTCCATCACTCAATATTTCGTTTATCCGTCCATCTCCATCACTCTCGGCATGACCGTAGAGTTGCATCATCTCGGAAGGAATACTGTGTCCATGTTTCGAATTTATTTTCCATATGGAGTCTCTGAAGTTGAATTAGCCATACAAGGATCTGTACAAGGTTTTTCTACAACAGACTGAGCAGAGAACGCTACAACCCACTGGGCACAGACTGAGCAGAGAACGCTACAACCCACTGGGCACAGACTGAGCAGAGAACGCTACAACGCAAAGTCAAAGCTGAGCACTCTTCCGAGTCTCATTCTTCGCAGGCCAGAATGGTGTGCTCTCTACAGGCCGATATGGTGTGCTCTCTACAGGCCAGAATGGTGTGCTCTCTACAGGCCGATATGGTGTGCTCTCTACAGGCCGATATGGTGTGCTCTCTACAGGCCGATATGGTGTGCTCTCTACAGGCCAGAATGGTGTGCTCTCTACAGGCCAGAATGGTGTGCTCTCTACAGGCCAGAATGGTGTGCTCTCTACAGGCCAGAATGGTGTGCTCTCTACAGGCCGATATGGTGTGCTCTCTACAGGCCGATATGGTGTGCTCTCTACAGGCCAGAATGGTGTGCTCTCTACAGGCCGATATGGTGTGCTCTCTACAGGCCGATATGGTGTGCTCTCTACAGGCCAGAATGGTGTGCTCTCTACAGGCCAGAATGGTGTGCTCTCTACAGGCCAGAATGGTGTGCTCTCTACAGGCCGATATGGTGTGCTCTCTACAGGCCGATATGGTGTGCTCTCTACAGGCCAGAATGGTGTGCTCTCTACAGGCCAGAATGGTGTGCTCTCTACAGGCCAGAATGGTGTGCTCTCTACAGGCCAGAATGGTGTGCTCTCTACAGGCCAGAATGGTGTGCTCTCTACAGGCCAGAATGGTGTGCTCTCTACAGGCCAGAATGGTGTGCTCTCTACAGGCCAGAATGGTGTGCTCTCTACAGGCCAGAATGGTGTGCTCTCTACAGGCCAGAATGGTGTGCTCTCTACAGGCCAGAATGGTGTGCTCTCTACAGGCCAGAATGGTGTGCTCTCTACAGGCCGATATGGTGTGCTCTCTACAGGCCAGAATGGTGTGCTCTCTACAGGCCAGAATGGTGTGCTCTCTACAGGCCAGAATGGTGTGCTCTCTACAGGCCGATATGGTGTGCTCTCTACAGGCCGATATGGTGTGCTCTCTACAGGCCGATACAGAATGGTGTGCTCTCTACAGGCCGATACAGAATGGTGTGCTCTCTACAGGCCAGAATGGTGTGCTCTCTACAGGCCAGAATGGTGTGCTCTCTACAGGCCGATATGGTGTGCTCTCTACAGGCCAGAATGGTGTGCTCTCTACAGGCCAGAATGGTGTGCTCTCTACAGGCCGATATGGTGTGCTCTCTACAGGCCGATATGGTGTGCTCTCTACAGGCCAGAATGGTGTGCTCTCTACAGGCCGATATGGTGTGCTCTCTACAGGCCGATATGGTGTGCTCTCTACAGGCCGATATGGTGTGCTCTCTACAGGCCAGAATGGTGTGCTCTCTACAGGCCGATATGGTGTGCTCTCTACAGGCCAGAATGGTGTGCTCTCTACAGGCCAGAATGGTGTGCTCTCTACAGGCCGATATGACTTCGTTTGCTCGAGCAAAATCATTTCCTTTTTCACAAACCGACAAATTAATGACGCAAACCATGGAGCAACAACCATCAGTCGTATTCCACACCTCGAGCAACTTACACCAAACAAAACTGCATGAAGGGCTCTGAACTATTGACAACGGTTCAAAGTCAAATCGTGAACTACGCATTTAATAAAGTCACGCCTGCTTTGACAACTTGACCAACAGTGCGGGCACGGTCCATTCCTGAAGGCCGACATCGAGGGCCGTGCGCATTGGACAGCCCTTCCGCCTCGCTCCTCGCAAAGACTGCAGCCCTGTAAAGCAAACACACCTGACATCCCCAACCCTCGTCAGACGCTCGTCCTCGCCAAGGTGGCGTGGGGGATCCAGCTGCCCGGGCCTCTGCGCAGGCGTTAAAAGGCTCCCGCGAGCGCGAACTGCGATAAGATGGCGACTTAAGCGACTTTGGCACGCCCTCCGTCTGGCCTTCTCACAATCAGCTTTGCCAGGCCTGCACCCCCAGTCCACCAACCTAGTCCACCCATCCCAGTCCACCCAGTCTAGTCCACCCAGTCCATTTCACCCACCCCAGTTCACCCTTCCCAGTCCACCCACCCTATGAAACCCATTCTGTTCACCCACTCCATTCCACCCACTCCAGTCTACCCTCCATACTGCCTCTGCCTGCATCCCCTTCTGATCATCCTGTGTGGAAATCTGGAGTACGTGGAGAGGTTCAGGAGACAACACGATTGCAGCGGGTCAGGAAGGCGACAGCTGCAGCAACGATACAACCCACTCCATAATTACTAGCGTCCATCTCACACGGGCAAGACTCAATACAGAGTCTTAGTTACAGAGCCTTGTTATTGTATGGCATTTCTATAGGAGTCAGCTTGGAAACCGTGGCAGCTTAATAACATGAGTAGTTGCATTCAACAAGTCGGCAGAAGCCTCTGAAGAGGTTTCCAGCCAAGATCAGAGGGAAGCATAATTGATTTTCAAGACAAGTAGGCAGGAAATGGTCCGTGTCTCATCTCACAAAGAGACCTTTCTCATCCAGCAAGCCTTGACGGCAAAGAGAGTGCTGGGGTTTACATCCCCGGATGTTCAATCGCTACGAGCAGCTCATGGCGCCACTGTGGCATGTCAAGGCAATGAAGCTCTGAGCGCTCCTGTTCTTCAGCTCATGGCGCCACTGTGGCATGTCAAGGCAATGAAGCTCTGAGCGCTCCTGTTCTTCAGCTCAAGCGGAAATCACTTGGCACATTACACGCATGCTGTCACGGGCGGGAAACTGGAGAGCTGGACATCACACAAATAGCCTTGGCGCAAAGCGTGGTTATCAGCGTCTCCCAAACCGGCAGTTGGCACCTTGGACGCCTCACCAAGGCGTCGCATCCTGGACGCCTCACCAAGGCGTCGCATCCTGGACGCCTCATAAGGCGTCGCATCCTGGACGCCTCACCAAGGCGTCGCATCCTGGACGCCTCACCAAGGCGTCGCACCCTGGACGCCTCACAAGGCGTCGCACCCTGGACGCCTCACCAAGGCGTCGCACCCTGGACGCCTCACAAGGCGTCGCACCTTGGACGCCTCACCAAGGCGTCGCACCTTGGACGCCTCACCAAGGCGTCGCACCTTGGTCGCAACTTGGACGCCTCACAAGGCGTCGCACCTTGGACGCCTCACCAAGGCGTCGCACCTTGGTCGCAACTTGGACGCCTCACAAGGCGTCGCACCCTGGACGCCTCACCAAGGCGTCGCACCTTGGTTGCCATGGCGCCAGGGACGCGGGATAAGTGGCTGCAATGCGGTCAGCGGAGCCAGCGATGCTGGGCAAACAGGGGGACCCCATGGGAGCGGAAACGGCCCCGCCCCCCAACTCCCCCACACCTAGACTCCAATGGGCGACGGAACTGGAGCCAGATGGTTTCCGTTTCGCAGGGGGAGGCAATCGCTACTTCCGCTTCCGCTCCAATCCCCACAACAAGGGCAGGCAATTTAGGAGTTCCTGAGTTGAGTGCGTCGAGGCCTGCAGCCGTTCTTGGACCTGGACAGCCAGGCAGTGTGGTGTGCTCCATGCAGTGCGGTCTGCTCCAAGCAGCATAGTCTGCTCCAGGCAGCATGGTCTGCTCCAGACAGCATGGTCTGCTCCAGGCAGCATGGTCTGCTCCAGGCAGCATGGTCTGCTCCAGGCAGCATGGTCTGCTCCAGGCAGCATGGTCTGCTCCAGGCAGCATGGTCTGCTCCAGGCAGCATGGTCTGCTCCAGGCAGCATGGTCTGCTCCAGGCAGCATGGTCTGCTCCAGGCAGCATGGTCTGCTCCAGGCAGCATGGTCTGCTCCAGGCAGCATGGTCTGCTCCAGGCAGCATGGTCTGCTCCAGGCAGTGTAGTCTGCTCCACGCAGTGCGGTATGCTCCATGCACAGCGTGTATCAGTGGCCTCAGAGCAGCCAACGTCCGCCAGGTACTGGCACTGTGCGTGTCACCCACCAATTGAGATCATCCACTCCGATGAAACGCGAGTCAAAACGAGTGCAAGTCATTCGTACCGAGGCCAAACGAGACGCACATTTCCAGAAGACGCATTTCTGGCAATTGGCTCCGACTGAAATAGCTACGGCCGCAGTTTTAAACGTCTGGGAGAAATGAGAGCCGCACAGTTAAACGTCGCCGTTTCCAACCACAATTACCCAGAGAAATTTAACAAGCGACTCGCATAGGGTTCCCTGCCAAAATGCGAACGACTGGTGAAAAAAAGGCTCTTTAGGAAAACGTTTGAAAAGGAAGAAGAAGAAAAACAATCATCATCAGAACAGAGGTTTCCCAGACGGGTTGAGAATCTGTTATGAAATCCAGGCAGAGAGAACTTATCGTATGAGTTAATAACACGTATACAAACAACTCATACCATCGTGAGCTGACATTTACCACGGACTACTTCGAGACTCCACCATTCCTAGATCGAGGCTAGGAAAAGATGAAGAAGGATAAAAGGAAAGAAAAGAAAAGAACAATTTTGGAGTGCTTGACCAGCGTCCACGGAGAGAGGGACGGACGTACTGCCTACAGCGCTTTGGCCATACACCGATCGATATTGCAACTTGCTTCATTCATGCGACGAGAAACAGATCGATGGCCTGAGGACTACCGAGGCGGGTTTTTCAGACTATGGATGTGCAATCCAAGCAATCCAAGGCAATCCAAAGCAATCCAAGGCAATTCAAAGCAATCCAAAGCAATCCAAGGCAATCCAAAGCAGTCCAAAGCAATCCAAGGCAATCCAAGCAATCCAAAGCAATCCAAGGCAATCCAAGCAATCCAAGGCAATCCAAGGCAATCCAAAGCAGTCCAAGGCAATCCAAGCAATCCAAGGCAATCCAAAGCAGTCCAAGGCAATCCAAAGCAGTCCAAGGCAATCCAAAGCAGTCCAAGGCAATCCAAAGCAGTCCAAGGCAATCCAAAGCAATCCAAGGCAATCCAAGGCAATCCAAGGCAATCCAAGGCATCCGAGGCATCCAGGCAATCCAAGAGCAATCCAAGCAATCCAAGGCAGTCCAAGGCAATCCAAGCAATCCAAGCAGTCCAAGCAATCCAAGCATTCACAGGCAATCCAAGCAATCCATAGCAGTCCAAAGCAATCCAAAGCAATCCAAAGCAATCCAAAGCAATCCAAAGCATCCAAAGCAATCCAAAGCAATCCAAAGCAATCCAAAGCAGTCCAAAGCAATCCAAAGCAATCCAAAGCAATCCAAAGCAGTCCAAAGCAGTCCAAAGCAATCCAAAGCAATCCAAGCATCCAAGCAATCCAAGCAATCCATACCAATCAGGCAGTCCGAAGCAATCCAAGCAATCCGAAGCAATCCAAGCAATCCGAAGCATATCCAAGCAGTCAGCAATCCAAGCAGTTCCGAGCAATCCAAAGCAGTCCGCAGCCAATCCACGGCACAATCCAAGCACTCTACTAGGGCCGCTATCCCAGTTTTATATTGTAGATGTCTACAGTTTTGATCGCTAGTACTCATGTCCGGAGTTAGTCGCTATCAAACCTGGTGTTTTTAGGGTCTCCCAAAAGCAGGCAGCGTCATGGGTTTGGACACGGGATTTCTCACAGAACTGACTCGGCTGCACGTGGACGTTTTTGATGACAGCCCACTATCACAAACAAACAAACTCCACCACGCAATCCATGTTCTTGTTCTAAAGACGACCTGAAATTTGTTTGGGCGTGGATTGCCTTGGGTGCTTGCGGGTGCGTGGGCACGGCTTTGACTATGCCTTGGGCTGCTTTGGATATGCGTACGATTTGCTGTTGGGTTGCCTGGGGTTGCGCTTTTGGATTGATTTGGATTGCTTGGTGGGTTGTTTTGTATTGCTTAGGATTGCTTAAGATTGTCTTGGGTTGTGCTTTGGGTTTGCCTTGGGGTTTTGCTTTTGGGTTGCTAATAGGACGTGACACTTATGGGTTCGCTTTGGCATTGCTTATGCCGGTTGCTATTGGGTTGATTAGGATTGATTTGGGTCTTTGGATTGCTTTGATGTATGCTTTGGGATTGCTTATAGGGTAGGCTTGGCTGTACTGTGCTTTCGGTCGCTTTGGATGGCCTTGGCTTGCTGAGCGATCTGACTTTGGGTTACGTCTTTGAGGTTGCTTTTTGCCGAGTATGCCCATGCCTGCGCGTTGCTTTGTGGTTGCATTTAAGCGGTAAGCTCTATGGATGCCCTTGGGTTGCCTTTGCGATCTGCCTTTGGGTATAGCTTTGGGTATGCCATTCGCTGGCTTGCATCTTCGGAGCTGACCCCTTTGCGGATTGCACATTGGGTCTAGGCTTTGGATTAGCGTTTGGATTGATGCTTGGAGGGTGCTTTGGCGCTTTTTGCTTGGATTGCTGGATTGCCTTACTGGAGTTGCCTTGTGGTTGCTTTGGGATCGCTTTTGGATACTTGCCTTAGAGGCGTAGCACCTGCTTTCGGAATGGCCTCTCTGGATTGCCCTTTGGGATTGCTCTGGCGTTAGCCTTTGCGGTTGCTCGTGGTGTTGCTTTGGATTGCTTTGGATTGCCTTGTGTTGCTTTGGATTGTTTTGGATTGCCTTGTGTTGCTTTGGATTGCCTTGGGTTGCTTTGGATTGCTTTGTATTGCTTTGGGTTGCTTTGGATTGCCTTGGGTTGCTTTGGATTGCTTTGGAATGCATGTCCACAGTCGAGAGGAACCCGCATCAGCTGGACCCCATACCCGGTGTTGTTATTATTGTTGTTGTTTTCATATTGTGGAGGTGGTGGTGGTTTTCAAATGAGGATATAAAACTTTTGCTAAAAATAACACTTGATCAGGAAGGACAGACGCAGTTTTCCTTCAACCGAATCTTACCTCTCAGAACCAGAAACCGAATCTTACCTCTCAGAACCAGAAACGCTTTACGAAACAGACCGGGTATTTTTGCTTCTAGTTTCCGATGCAGCACGGAAGTTCCAGTAACCCTAGCCCAGTCTTCATCCGATTACCTCCATGATCAACTTCTGCCTTTCACAGCCATTTTCCGTTCATGACTTACAAAGTCCCATCTACGTTTCCCGCCTCGGTCTGCATCGATATTCAGCCTGGTCAGTCGGCACGCAACACCTGAGAGCAGCCAGGACGACAAGGCGAGCTGGGGAAATGAGGACGCCCTGGTAACAGCGGCTGAGCAGCTGGGGGCACGTGCTGCTCATTACTTAATTAGGGTAGGCTAATTAGGGGCCCCTGCCTAGCGCGCCCGAGACAAGGGGAGAGGAAAAGCTATCGCCTCAAGAAGCGTGGAGGAGGGCAGAGGAGGATACAGCGGCAGGACTTGAAGACAGCCATACTTCAAACTGTACGGAGAGCTACACATGCTTGGAGAGTACAGCAGGAGCAGAAAGAGCAGCTTGTTATTTCCAGCAGTGACCAAAAATCCAGAGGCAGCAACCCAGACTTTTTAAAA
>JAWQFJ010030945.1:0-7500 GCA_034096865.1 Theodoxus fluviatilis
AGGAGAGGCAGTAGAGGAGAGCGCTGTGCAGGAGAGGAGAGCGCTGTGCTGCAGAGAGAGGCAGGAGAGGAGATCGTGTGCAGGAGAGGAGAGGCAGGAGAGGAGAGCGTTGTGCAGGAGAGGAGAGCGTTGTGCAGGAGAGGAGAGCGTTGTGCAGGAGAGGAGAGGCAGGAGAGGAGAGAGCAGTGAAGAAGAGGAGAGGCAGGAGAGGAGAGCGTTGTGCAGGAGAGGAGAGCGTTGTGCAGGAGAGGAGGGCGCTGTGTAGGAGAGCAGAGGCAGGAGAGGAGAGCGTTGTGATGGAGAGGAGAGCGCTGCGCTGGAGAGGAGAGCGCTGTGCTGAAGAGGAGAGGCAGGAGAGGAGAGCGTTGTGCAGGAGAAGAGAGCGCTGTGCAGGAGAGGAAAGAGCTGTGCTGAAGAAAAGAGGCAGGAGAGGAAAGAGCTGTGCTGAAGAAAAGAGGCAGGAGAGGAGAGCGTTGTGCAGAAGAGGAGAGCGCTGTGCAGGAGAGGAGAGGCAGGAGAGGAGAGCGTTGTGCAGGAGAAGAGAGGCAGGAGAGGAGAGCGTTGTGCAGGAGAGGAGAGCGCTGCGCAGGAGAGGAGAGCGCTGTGCAGGAGAGGAGAGGCAGGAGAGGAGAGCGCTGTGCAGAAGAGGAGAGCGTTGTGCAGGAGAGGAGAGGCAGGAGAGGAGAGCGCTGTGCAGGAGAGGAGAGGCAGGAGAGAAGAGCGCTGTGCAGGAGAGGAGAGCGGTGTGCAGGAGAGGAGAGGCAGGAGAGGAGAGCGCTGTGCAGGAGAGGAGAGCGTTGTGCAGGAGAGGAGATGCAGGAGAGGAGAGCGTTGTGCAGGAGAGGAGAGGCAGGAGAGGAGAGCGATGTGCAGGAGAGGAGAGCGTTGTGCAGGAGAGGAGAGCGTTGTGCAGGAGAGGAGAGCGCTTTGCAGGAGAGGAGAGCAGGAGAGGAGAGCGTTGTGCAGGAGAGGAGGAGAGCGTTGGCAGGAGAGGAGAGCGTGTGCAGGAGAGGCAGGAGGGAGCGTTGTGCAGGAGAGGAGAGCGTTGTGCAGGAGAGGAGAGGGCTCTGAAGGAGAGGAGAGCGTTGTGCAGGAGAGGAGAGGCGTGAGAGGAGAGGCAGGAGAGGAGAGCGTTGTGCAGGAGAGGAGAGCGTTGTGCAGGAGAGCAGGAGAGGAGAGCGTTGTGCAGGAGAGGAGAGCGCTGTGCAGGAGAGGAGAAGCAGGAGAGGAGAGCGTTGTGCAGGAGAGGAGAGCGTTGTGCAGGAGAGGAGAGCGCTGTGCAGGAGAGGAGAGCGTGTGCAGGAGAGGAGAGGCAGGAGAGGAGAGCGTTGTGCAGGAGAGGAGAGCGCTGTGCAGGAGAGGAGAGCGTGTGCAGGAGAGGAGAGCGTTGTGCAGGAGAGAGGAGAGCGTGTGCAGCAGAGGAGAGCGCTGTGCAGGAGAGGAGAGGCAGGAGAGGAGAGCGTGTGCAGGAGAGGAGAGGCAGGAGATGAGAGCGCTGTGCAGGAGAGGAGAGCGGGAGAGCGCTGTGCAGGAGAGGAGAGGCAGGAGAGGAGAGCGCTGTGCAGGAGAGGAGAGGCAGGAGAGAGAGCGTTGTGCAGCGAGAGGAGAGCGTGTGCAGGAGAGAAGAGGCAGGAGAGGAGAGCGTTGTGCAGGAGAGGAGAGGCAGGAGAGGAGAGCGTTGTGCAGGAGAGGAGAGGCAGGAGAGGAGAGCGCTGTGCAGGAGAGGAGAGCGTTGTGCAGGAGAGGAGAGCGTGGTGCAGGAGAGGAGAGCGTTGTGCAGGAGAGGAGAGGCAGGAGAGGAGAGCGCTGTGCAGGAGAGGAGAGGCAGGAGAGGAGAGCGTTGTGCAGGAGAGGAGAGCGCTGTGCAGGAGAGGAGAGGCAGGAGAGGAGAGCGTTGTGCAGGAGAGGAGAGGCGCTGTGCAGGAGAGGAGAGCGCTGTGCAGGAGAGGAGAGGCAGGAGAGGAGAGCGTTGTGCAGGAGAGGAGAGGCTGTGCAGGAGAGGAGAGCGTTGTGCAGGAGAGGAGAGCGCTGTGCAGGCAGGAGAGGAGAGCGTGTGCAGGAGAGGAGAGGCAGGAGAGGAGAGCGTTGTGCAGGAGAGGAGAGCGCTTGTGCAGGAGAGGGAGAGGGCAGGAGAGGAGAGCGTTGTGCAGGGAGAGGAGAGCGTTGTGCAGGAGAGGAGAGCGTTGTGCAGGAGAGGAGAGCGCTGTGCAGGAGAGGAGAGGCAGGAGAGGAGAGGCAGGAGAGGAGAGCGCTATGCAGGAGAGGAGAGGCAGGAGAGGAGAGGCTGAAGAGGAGAGCGCTGTGCAGGAGAGGAGAGCGCTGTGCTGAAGAGGAGAGGCAGGAGAGGAGAGGCAGGAGAGGAGAGCGCTGTGCAGAAGAGGAGAGCGTTGTGCAGGAGAGGAGAGGCAGGAGAGGAGAGCGTTGTGCAGGAAAGGAGACAGGAGAGGAGAGGCAGGAGAGGAGAGCGCTGTGCAGGAGAGGAGAGGCAGGAGAGGAGAGGCATGAGAGGAGAGGCATGAGAGGAGAGGCATGAGAGGAGAGGCATGAGAGGAGAGGCATGAGAGGAGAGCGCTGTGCAAGAGAGGAGAGGCATGAGAGGAGAGGCAGGAGAGGAGAGGCATGAGAGGAGAGCGCTGTGCAGGAGAGGAGAGGCAGGAGAGGAGAGGCAGGAGAGGAGAGGCAGGAGAGGAGAGGCATGAGAGGAGAGGCATGAGAGGAGAGCGCTGTGCAGGAGAGGAGAGGCAGGAGAGGAGAGGCAGGAGAGGAGAGCGTTGTGCAGGAGAGGAGAGGCAGGAGAGGAGAGCGTTGTGCAGGAGAGGAGAGCGTTGTGCAGGAGAGGAGAGGCAGGAGAGGAGAGCGATGTGCAGGAGAGGAGAGTCAATAAAGGAGAGCGTTGTGCAGGAGAGGAGAGGCAGGAGAGGAGAGCGTTGTGCAGGAGAGGAGAGGCAGGAGAGGAGAGCGTTGTGCAGGAGAGGAGAGCGTTGTGCAGAAGAGGAGAGGCAGGAGAGGAGAGCGCTGTGCAGGAGAGGAGAGGCAGGAGAGGAGAGCGTTGTGCAGGAGAGGAGAGCGTTGTGCAGGAGAGGAGAGGCAGGAGAGGAGAGCGTTGTGCAGGAGAGGAGAGGCAGGAGAGGAGAGCGTTGTGCAGGAGAGGAGAGCGTTGTGCAGGAGAGGAGAGCGTTGTGCAGGAGAGGAGAGGCAGGAGAGGAGAGCGATGTGCAGGAGAGGAGAGCGTTGTGCAGGAGAGGAGAGCGTTGTGCAGGAGAGGAGAGCTTTGTGCAGGAGAGGAGTGGCAGGAGAGGAGAGCGTTGTGCAGGAGAGGAGAGCGCTGAGCAGGAGAGGAGAGCGTTGTGCATGAGAGGAGAGGCAGGAGAGGAGAGCGTTGTGCAGGAGAGGAGGGCGCTGTGCAGGAGATGAGAGCTTTGTGCAGGAGAGGAGGGCGCTGTGCAGGAGAGGAGAGCGCTGTGCAGGAGAGGAGAGGCAGGAAAGAAGAGCGCTGTGCAGGAGAGGAGAGGCAGGTGTCACGCGCGTGTACCTAACTGCTGTGTGGTCTGGGCATAGACAGACTGAGATTTTGTCACACAGCAAAAGAAAATTAGCACGTGGCAAGAAATGAGAAAAATGAAGGACAAAGGGGGAACTAAGAACTAGAGAAAATCACTGCACGCAGTATTTGTTCTTCAAATTTATGACATTTATTATGACAGACAAAAAAAAAGACAACGACACCACAACAGACAATTAATATTAAATAACAATGACTATCAAATCACCACCCCTGGTAGTACTGGGGGTCGAACCCGGGGCCTCTCACACGCGAAGCGAGAATCATACCCCTAGACGTCAAGGCCTAGCTTGATCCCATCCCACATCCGCACACACAAGTCCTCAAAAGTTCCACCGGCCGCCTAGAATGTTTAGAATCAACACAACTAAGGGTTGATGGTGGAAAAAGGGGGGGATACATGATCCCCGGTTACATAATCTGTAAGGTAGTTGAAAGTCGGACGCCCCGACTTGACTGACAGAGTCCGGGGATGTTGACTTGCACAGTCACCACGCGCTGCCGGATCCAGCCCAGGTCGAAGTTGGAGCTTGAAGACGTTGAAACAGTGGACAGACGTGACGTAGAAACTTGAAAGCGTTGAAACTTGAATCTTGAAACTTGAAACTTGAAACTTCCGACTTCTTAGTGTTTACTGTCCCAAAAGCGAAGTTTCAAAGAGAAAGGGACGACCGTCGCAACTCCAACTCCCATGGGGTTGAGACAACCTTTTCCAGTGTCAGGACCTAGTCTTACACTGACACTACCACCTTTAAGCTATAACGCTTACAAAAGGCGAATAAAAATGAGAGAGCTCAACAATTCGACATCTGTATCGAATCTTTCCTTTTGCTACTCTGACGTTGACGTTGCTCAAAACTTTTCTCGACGTCACTCACAAATCTTTTCAGCGTCACTGAACTGTTTGCCCTAATTCTGTCTCTTTTCAAAAAGATAACTGTGGAATGCCTAAACCGCATGCGCACACAACCAGTTCTATAAATTACTTCCCTATCTCCCTATCGCCGAGGCACCGGCGAACAGCTGTCAGCTTAAAAATCTCTGTTCCCATCTCTCTAAACTGGACGTGCATTATGAACTCTTTGTTTCCTACGGACCGACGAATTTTTTTTTTTTTTTTGTATATTCACAGTTCCCCGAAGTTCTTGGACCTTCACGACTCTGGAGCGGAGCTTCGTCCTTAAGTAGAGGACGCCTTCCGCTGCCAGTCCATTCCCCCCCCCCCCCCCCCCCCCCCCCTCGCCCACACTGATATTGACCTTGTGTGGGTCGTACTCACGTCGACATTGATTTTTGGAGCCGAGTTTTTTTGATCCTGAACTCGATGAGTCACAATGATATTGTCCTGCCCGCACTGATGAGTGACAGACATGTATGCCCTGTTTCCAATTATGTTTGCTGTGTATAGATAGGATCTCAGCGTAGAAGACACCGTGGCGAATGCTGCGCGGACAGACAGTGTTTGATCGTTGAGGGAGGCAAGAGCTTCACCTGTAGTGGTGGACCACGCCTGCTGCTATATGCCTGCTGCGTTGACTGGTTTTACGTGAGCAGAGACAGTTTCACTCGACCGACACGGAGTTCCTCACATAGATCGGGACAGGGGGGGAGACGCACGAGAGGCGGCAGACAGATCACGAGGGTTGTGGAAAACATGTACGATAGCCATCAGTGACCGTGACAGAGACCAGCTGTTCTCTGCCGATCTCCCAAACAGTAGCATATAGATATCACACGTGTGAGCTGATGGGAGGCACGTAAGTAACTAGCTTTTGGATCATGAGACACCGTCACGTCGCAAGGCCCTTACATCTTGAAGTTGGTGCACGCCGAGAGCCCTCGCAGAGGCCCTGCCACACCGCGTCAGCCGCGCTTGCCCCGCCCCCCCTCCGCCTGACTCGGAACTGAGCCTCCCATGCTTTAGCTGTATAGCCTACCCACCTCCAGCCCTTCGAACGCCATCGCCCTCTCGCAGGTCGTACCCCCGTTGCCACCACCACACCTCCCACCCCTACAATCCCCCCTACCCACCACCCCCACACCACCACCCACACCACCACACCCCCCACACCCCCCCACCACCCCCCCCCCCCACACCCACACCCCCCCCCCCCCCCCCCACACCACCCACCCCCACCACCCACCACCGCCACCCCCCCCCACACCCCCACCCCCCCCCCCCCCACACCCCCACCCCCACCCCCCCCCCCCCCCCCACCTCTGGCGCGCCCTTGTAGCCGCCTCGCTCACGTACACCGCCATGGCTGTAGAGGCCCTCCCTCCATTAATCCCTTCACCAACCGCCCCTTCAGCGACTGCCGGCTACAAACCAAGCGATTACTGTCGATATCAGGCACGTTTTAACTAGGATCCCTACTGGATGGGGAATACAAGAAAATACCTCACAGAAGCTGAACGCCATAGCGCCACGTGACGCACGTTAAACTGTGCCGCCCTCGGCGATGTCTCCTGCCAACAGCCGTGCACAGGATGCAAGTCCCGCGTCCAGTTGCTAACACTCCAGGACCAGCCCAAATAGCGAGCCGGCCCGTGTAATGCGCACCCTGCGCAGCTCTTCGCGTCGCCAGCGCCCTTAACGGTTATCACCTCGGCTAGGCACCCACAATAAATAACCAAATCAATCACCAAAAAACTATAGTCAAAAATAAGCAAAAACAACACACTCCTACATCAAGACCAACCCAACAAAAAAAAAAACAAAAAAAAACAAACACACAAAAAAAAAAAAAAACAAAATACGAAAACAACAAAACAAAGCGAGCCACGTAGAGATACGCGGCATCTGGATGAAAATTACAAGCTTCCCACAAAAAAAAACAAAAATTAAAAAAAAAAAAAAAAAAAAAAAAAAAAAAAAAAAAAAAAAAAAAACAAAAAACAAAGAAGAAAAAAAAAAACACCAACATCAAAAAAGCCCAAAACCGCGCTCCCCAGGCGAAGACCTAGGATGGGCACTCAGTCCTGACCCACAGTTCATTGGCCAGCTTGGTGTGATTGAAATCACCTAGGACAATAACATGTGAGTCAGGGTACTGCCTTTCAGCAGCGGTGACTTGCTTAGAGAGTTCGTTGATGGCAGTAGCGGTGTTGGCTTTAGGCTGAATGTAGACGCCTACCAGCACAAGGGAGGTAAAGCACAGACAGACAGACAGACAGACAGACAGACACAAACACAGCATTGCACATACACACAGACACACACAGAGACACACATACACACACAGACAGGCAGACACACAGACACACATACACACACACAGACACACAGACACACAGACACACATACACACACACAGAGACAGACAGACAGACAGACAGACAGACAGACAGACAGACAGACAGACAGACAGACACACACACAGACACACAGACAGACACACAGACAGACAGACATCCACACAGACAGGCAGACACGCAGACAGACACAAACACAGCATTGCACATACACACACACAGACAGGCAGACGCGCAGACAGACACAAACACAGCATTGCACATACACACACACAGACAGACACACAGACAGACAGACACACACAGAGACAGACATACATACACACAGACAGACAGACAGGCAGACAGACACACAGACAGACAGACAGACACACAGACAGACAGACAGACACACAGACAGACACACAGACAGACACACAGACAGACAGACACACAGACAGACAGACACACAGACAGACAGACAGACACAAACACAGCATTGCACATACACACAGACACACACAGAGACACACATACACACACACACAGACAGGCAGACACACAGACACACATACACACACACACAGACACACAGACACACATACACACACACACAGACAGACAGACAGGACAGACAGACAGACAGACAGACAGACAGACAGACAGACAGACAGACAGACAGACAGACAGACAGACACACAGAC
>JAWQFJ010030945.1:12500-15741 GCA_034096865.1 Theodoxus fluviatilis
CAGACACCATGTGGGAGTCAAGGTGAAGGTCGACGTGACGTCACGAGAACTTTGACCTCCACGATAGGACAAGAGGTTCTTGAAGGATTTTAGCAGGAACGTTGAGACTTTCATTTTCATCAGTTTTCTGACGAATTCGACTTCGAGGAATGCTCTCTTGCTAAGGCATAAAGGCATGCTTGCATTTGCAGCTTGGACTGAACAAAAGTACATGTCTGTTCCAGTAGCATGCATGTAATGATTACTTCCCCGAAAAACCATCATACGCAAAAGGATGTCTCAGAATATGCCGAAAGCAAGGTACAGCAGGGAATGGTTACCCAGGCTCAATAACGCTTTAAATGACGCTACTTAACTCAGGCAAGTTTAACATTCTCCAGCTAGCTAAGCACAAATACGATGGGCACGCAATGCTACTTATGTACCGCTATGTACGGATACTGCAACCTCCTATGATATAAATGGCTTCCCACAAGCTATCAAAGCAGGGAACAGATATCTAATACATGTTTATCTATTCTTTATTGATGCTTAAATACAAGCCCTTTATATTTTCGTGATCTTAAAGAAATGGAGGAAGCGGGTAAGGGGGGAGGGGAGGAATAATGAGATCGGCAGCTAGGATGGTGGTGGTGTTGAAGGTGGCAGTTGGGTTTAAGGATGCAAGACTATGCTTTCAGCGTCCATTATACTTCAAAAGAACGGACAGAAATATCCCAGCCTAAGAACAAACAGGTCGGAATTTTGGCGGGGAAAACTGCTGTTTGCGCTACTCTTTCGACGACGCCCCAATACAAGACTCCTAACCCAGTCTTTTTGGACACGGGCGTTCCCTAGACACGCAAAGCAAGGCCAGAGTGGGACACTCGACGCGACACACGTGTCCTTTATGCTGGAAACAACTGGCTGCGAGCTTTTCGGAATTTCGCCACATCTCTGCGTCGCCTTTCACTGTCGATCGTAACTCCGGTCCCTGGACATTTATTCTGTGGTGTAGGCACGCTGGTCAGCCCTTTTACCAAGTGAGCTGACTTTTCTTGCCTGGTAAAGCCGTCTCCTCGCCCACAACAAGGTATGGTCCCCACCTCGTGTTCCCGCTCAGTACCCCCCTATCTCCATATGTCGCCATTGAACGTCTTGTTCGTGGGCGAAGAGCGATAAGAGAGTCCGTTATGGAGAAGGGGATAGGTGGCAAAGTTTGATGGGGCTGATACCAGGTAGATGAGGTTTTCGTTCCTGGACTTCTGTTTGAGACAAACAAATGTTAACAGGGAGAAGACAGTCTTGCTTTAGAGGGAAGACCATAAACTTTTATACATGAACCAGAGTACTCCTTGACATGAACGTATAACATCCCTAATATATGATCATAGAGGCATTGTGTCAAATGAGGTCATGGAAACGGGGTGGAACAAAACGATTTGAAAGAAAAGAAAGACAAGAGAATGCAACAGGAGAAGAGGTGAGAGAAACAACAGCTGGAGGAAGAAACGTGCGTGCGCGCACACACAAATACACATACATACACAAACACCCATTACATACTCACACACACGCTCATACAAAAACACATACACGAACACTTACCCACTCAGATCACACACTCACCGCGAGCAGCGTGATAAGACTCAGCAAAAAAAAGTATCCACGTATTCTCCTTTTATTTCCTCCAACACAATACATCTCTCCCACTCACTCCTGTCTCAGCTCACACATCCAAGTACATACAGCCACAAAGCATACGCCTCCCGCCTCTCCAGCCACGCCAGTAAAACACGTCATCAAAACCTCACTCACGCCAACGAGTAGCGTCCCACGCCCAGACACAAGGGCTTCCAGCCTGCCCCTTGTCCCCTCGCCACTAGGGGCTGGACTGGCGACCAGGGCCCGTATTCACAACGGCGATTTATCGGCGATATATTTTAACCCCGATTTATCTCTAAACTCAGACGATTCCAACTGCCTGTTCCGCTCTCCCTTGGCTGGAAACCAATATATATAGCAAAGCGCAACCTAGGATCCTCTGACGAGCGTACCTTATCTAATCAATCAAGATAACGCGGGGCTAGGGGATAAATCGAGTGTTAAAAAGATAAATCGCCGTTGTGAATACGGGCCCAGGTAAATAAAGACAGGAATAAAAAGATCACCCTGTGTCAGCCTGCCCCGAGTTGCGCCAGAGGTGTTTTTTTTCTGGCGTCCACCCAGAGGAGATAACATGGTCCAACGCGGCGGGAACCACACCTGGGCAGGTACGAAGCCGTCTGGAAGTCGTGCGCGCTGCCACACTGTCTTGGCGGCTGGGCCGTCAGAAGGTTGGCCCCCAGATGAGCCGGCGCTTTCTGACTCAAAGGTCGAGAGTTCAATCTCAGGTAGCGGCAGCCAAGTTCTCGACCTTGGGCGTCAGTAGTGAGTCAGCCACAACACGCAGTGAGTGCCTCCTGCTTCGAGAGCAGCACCAGGCAGGATTTCATGTGCATGCAGATACGCTGTGATAGTTGTGTAAAGCTGATGCAAACTGCACGAGAGAGTTCTAGACAAAAGCATGGGTGGACATATAGTAAATCCGCATTCCAAGACCGGAAGAGTCATCATAGATACAATAGAAAGCACGCCTGGCACAGGTAGGCAACCAAAACTTTGCCTCACTGTAGACTTGAATACTGCTCATGGTTTTCTCCACTGCAGAGACTAAAGATATTTTACATGTAACTTGGAAGTATTATCTCCTATTATTAGATCATGTAGAGGATGCTTTCAGCTTAAAATGGCAGTCAACGTTGAAATATACCAGGGTTTTCTGCTTTTATTCACACAAACGACGCACATTAAACAGCATCTCGCTAAGTTCTGCGTAAATACATTCAGATACCATCCATTTAATTCTGCACATTCTTATAATGAAACTCATCGGTTTATGAAGCAGAACACAGCAAAGATAAGTGTGTATTGAGAAACGGAAGCAATATGAGTTTCTGTCGGGAACGCATCTACGAGCTGGTCACAAGCCAAACTAACTTGGAGGCGTGACAGGCACGATCAGATACCTCTCTTCATTAATGACTACTTCATGAAAGAAGCTCAGATTTGATGGCATCAAGAAGCTTTGTTTTCACTGCCCGAGAGGAACAACTACATACCTTCGTTGATAGAATAGCTTAAAAAATGCCAAGAAAAAAAATCAACATGCACATGATCCACGCTGTCTACCACTGACAGCAGATCAAGTTGTCTACAACTT
>JAWQFJ010030947.1:0-22500 GCA_034096865.1 Theodoxus fluviatilis
TCTAAGTTGTCTACCATTGACAGCAGATCTAAGTTGTCTACCACTGACAGTCCAATTAACCATTGACAGCAGTTCCAAAGTGTGTATTACTGACAGACAGCAGATCTAAGTTGTCTACCACTGACAGCAGATCTAAGTTGTCTACCACTGACATTCCAATTAACCATTGACAGCAGTTCCAAAGTGTGTATTACTGACAGACAGCAGATCTAAGTTGTCTATCACTGACAGCAGATAAACGGTGTCTACCACTGCCAGTCCCATAACCCCTGACAGCAGATCCAAGTTATATATCACTAACAGCAGATAAACGGTGTCTATTGCTGACAGCAGATCCAAGTTGTCTACCACTGACAGACAGCTTCCACAACGCCAGGAATGACGACTGTAGAGGCTCCGCAACGAGAGAAATGAAGCACATGCTTTCGGAAAACGAACTCTTCCAGACTTCGCTATGAGGGAGCGGGTTACGCCCTCACTCAAGGGTCCTGACAATAGTTCTTACTAAAGATAAAGGTGTGGTTTTATATAGCGACTCATCACCCACGTCTCGGTCTGGGTCTTAAACCGCTTTACACTTTATCCCCTAATCACTGGGCCGCTTGATAAATCGTTCACTATCCTTTCCAGGTTCGTGGCTCTCTATGAGGAGGTTCCCCGGCAAGGTTAATAATTCTATATACGTTGGTAAAACGGGTTCCTCTCAAAGCTGTAATAAGCAGTCTGCTTGAGATTCTTTTCGTTTTTTACCCACGCGGTTCAACTGAAGTGTGCATTAGTGAAAGAAATGAAAGGCCAAGTCCCGGTGTGGTTTTGAAAGTCAAATCAGAGCACGTGGTCTTTTCAACTGGTTTGACTGAGCATTCAAGAACCGACCTACAAGAATACAGCCCACCCCAGATTAAGATTTCCCCCTTGTTAAGCTTTTTAGAGAGGAAGAAAGCCAAGTTCACAACGGTGCATAGGATTGGGAGTGAATATTTTGTCACGAGAAAAGCCCCTGCCTTTTCTCCAACGTTGACACAAGCTTTTAAAACTCGAGCCTGGATCATGACATGAATAGAAAGGGACTCCAAATTTAGTTGGACGCAAAGGTCATTCCACGATTTTCCCGCTTGCTAAGAGCATGCTGTGGCAGCCGACTACAAGTTGGAACAGAGCCTTTCCTACACAGACCCAAGTGCGAGGAGAGCTGTTCCCAACAATCGTGATCAACGAGTAAACACACCACAGATAAGTGAAGGCCAAGTTGCCTCAATTAAAAATGGCGGGGCTGACGGGCTTACTTGAGGTGATTCAAGGCCAGCATTGGGAATAGCGTCGCGTTCAAGAACAATCCCCGTGGTGTTTGAAGGTGTGTTTTAGGATTGGCGTCTGCCCCTTCTCACTCCAAGGCAGATCTGCACTCTGTGGCTCCAAGTCTATACCGATGCACACATTGGCTGACCCCCTGCAGTGTGCCTGAACAGACAGGGTACTTTTCCTACAGTTCCTTTGGTAATCCCTTTCATTTTGAGCGTTTCTCTACGTGTCTAAATCTGTAAGAATGCACGTCTCTGAATGAAACTGTGTGTGGCACTGAGAGAGAGAGAGAGAGAGAGAGAGAGAGAGAGAGTGAGAGAGAGAGAGAGAGAGAGAGAGAGAGAGAGAGAGAGTGACAGAGACAGAGACAGACAGACAGACAGACAGACAGACAGACAGACAGACAGACAGACAGACAGACAGACAGACAGACAGACAGACAGACAGACACAGAGGCATATCGAGAGGGACAGAAGGACAGGGAGACAGACAGACAGACAGACAGACAGACAGACAGACAGACAGACAGGCAGACAGACAGACAGGCAGGCAGATAGACAGACAGACAGACAGACAGACAGACAGTCAGACAGACAGACAGACAAACAGACAAACAGACAGACAGACAGACAGACAGACAGAAAGGCATACAGAGAGGGACAGAAGGACAAGAGAGACAAAGAGACAAAGAGACAGACAGACAAACACACACACACACACACACACACACACACACACACACTGATAGGCACACCCAGATACACATGTAGACAGACACACAGACTAGCAGGTAAGCTTGTATGGATACAGACAGAATCAAGGAGCTAGATCAGGTGCACCAATAAACCAACACTACGTCAATACCTCTCTCTCTCTCTCTCTCTCTCTCTCTCTCTCTCTCTCTCTCTCTCTCTCTCTCTCTGAGGCCTAGCAGCCCTTGACGTCATGGGTTCACCAGGCTCCCAAGCCTGGCTCAGTGACACTGCCAAGGCGTAACGCAGGCTCCAGACTCCAGGCTCCAGGCTCCAGGCTCCAGACTCCAGACTCCAGACTCCAGACTCCAGGCTCCAGGCTCCAGACTCCAGGCTCCAGGCTCCAGACTTCAGGCTCCAGGCTACAGACTCCAGGCTCCAGGCTCCAGGCTTCAGGCTCCAGGCTCCAGGCTCCAGGCTCCAGGCTCCAGGCTCCAGACTCCAGGCTCCAGACTCCAGACTTCAGGCTCCAGGCTACTGACTCCAGACTCCAGGCTCCAGACTCCAGGCTCCAGGCTCCAGGCTCCAGGCTCCAGGCTCCAGGCTCCAGGCTCCAGGCTCCAGGCTCCAGGCTCCAGGCTCCAGGCTCCAGACTCCAGGCTCCAGACTCCAGACTTCAGGCTCCAGGCTACAGACTCCAGACTCCAGACTCCAGACTTCAGGCTCCAGGCTCCAGGCTTCAGGCTCCAGGCTCCAGGCTCCAGGCTCCAGGCTCCAGGCTCCAGACTCCAGGCTCCAGACTCCAGACTTCAGGCTCCAGGCTACAGACTCCAGACTCCAGGCTCCAGACTCCAGGCTCCAGGCTCCAGGCTCCAGGCTCCAGACTCCAGGCTCCAGACTCCAGACTTCAGGCTCCAGGCTCCAGGCTCCAGGCTCCAGACTCCAGGCTACAGACTCCAGGCTCCAGACTCCAGACTCCAGGCTCCAGACTCCAGGCTCCAGGCTCCAGGCTCCAGGCTCCAGGCTCCAGACTCCAGGCTCCAGACTCCAGGCTCCAGGCTCCAGACTTCAGGCTCCAGGCTCCAGGCTCCAGACTCCAGGCTCCAGGCTCCAGGCTCCAGGCTCCAGGCTCCAGGCTCCAGGCTCCAGACTCCAGGCTTCAGGCTCCAGGCTCCAGGCTCCAGGCTCCAGGCTCCAGGCTCCAGGCTCCAGACTCCAGGCTACAGACTCCAGGCTCCAGACTCCAGACTCCAGGCTACAGACTCCAGACTCCAGGCTCCAGGCTACAGACTCCAGGCTCCAGGCTCCAGGCTCCAGGCTCCAGGCTCCAGGCTCCAGACTCCAGGCTCCAGACTCCAGGCTCCAGGCTCCAGGCTCCAGGCTCCAGACTCCAGGCTCCAGGCTCCAGGCTCCAGACTCCAGGCTCCAGGCTACAGACTCCAGACTCCAGGCTCCAGACTCCAGACTTCAGGCTCCAGGCTCCAGACTCCAGACTCCAGGCTCCAGACTCCAGGCTCCAGGCTCCAGACTCCAGACTCCAGGCTCCAGGCTCCAGGCTCCAGACTCCAGACTTCAGGCTCCAGGCTCCAGACTTCAGGCTCCAGGCTCCAGACTCCAGACTCCAGACTCCAGGCTCCAGACTCCAGACTCCAGACTCCAGACTCCAGACTCCAGGCTCCAGACTCCAGACTCCAGACTCCAGACTCCAGACTCCAGACTCCAGGCTCCAGACTCCAGACTCCAGACTCCAGACTCCAGACTCCAGGCTCCAGACTCCAGACTCCAGACTCCAGACTTCAGGCTCCAGACTTCAGGCTCCAGACTTCAGGCTCCAGGCTCCAGGCTCCAGACTCCAGACTTCAGGCTCCAGACTCCAGGCTTCAGGCTCCAGACTCCAGACTCCAGACTCCAGGCTCCAGACTCCAGGCTCCAGGCTCCAGGCTCCAGACTCCAGGCTCCAGGCTCCAGGCTCCAGGCTACAGACTCCAGGCTCCAGGCTCCAGACTCCAGGCTCCAGGCTCCAGGCTCCAGGCTCCAGGCTCCAGACTCCAGGCTCCAGGCTCCAGACTCCAGGCTCCAGGCTCCAGGCTCCAGGCTACAGACTCCAGGCTCCAGACTTCAGGCTCCAGACTCCAGGCTTCAGGCTCCAGGCTCCAGACTCCAGACTTCAGGATCCAGGCTCCAGGCTACAGACTCCAGGCTCCAGGCTCCAGACTCCAGACTACAGACTCTAGGCTCCAGATTCCAGACACCGGACTTCAGGCTCCAGGCTCCAGACTCCAGGCTTCAGGCTCCAGGCTCCAGACTCCAGACTCCAGGCTCCAGGCTCCAGGCTCCAGACTCCAGACTTCAGGCTCCAGGCTCCAGACTCCAGACTTCAGACTTCAGACTCCAGGCTCCAGACTCCAGGCTCCAGGCTACAGACTCCAGACTCCAGACTCCAGGCTCCAGGCTCCAGGCTCCAGACTCCAGACTTCAGGCTCCAGGCTCCAGACTCCAGACTTCAGGCTCCAGGCTCCAGGCTCCAGGCTCCAGGCTCCAGGCTCCAGGCTCCAGGCTCCAGACTCCAGGCTCCAGGCTTCAGGCTCCAGGCTCCAGGCTCCAGGCTCCAGGCTCCAGACTTCAGGCTCCAGGCTCCAGACTCCAGACTCCAGGCTACAGACTCCAGACTCCAGACTCCAGGCTTCAGGCTCCAGGCTCCAGGCTCCAGACTCCAGGCTCCAGACTTCAGACTTCAGGCTCCAGACTCCAGACTTCAGGCTCCAGGCTCCAGACTTCAGGCTCCAGGCTCCAGACTTCAGGCTCCAGGCTCCAGACTTCAGGCTCCAGGCTCCAGACTTCAGGCTCCAGGCTCCAGGCTCCAGACTTCAGGCTCCAGACTCCAGACTCCAGGCTCCAGACTCCAGGCTCCAGACTTCAGGCTCCAGGCTCCAGGCTCCAGGCTCCAGGCTCCAGGCTCCAGGCTTCAGGCTCCAGACTCCAGACTTCAGGCTCCAGGCTCCAGGCTCCAGACTTTAGGATCCAGGCTCCAGGCTACAGACTCCAGGCTCCAGACTCCAGACTTCAGGCTCCAGGCTCCAGGCTCCAGACTTCAGGCTCCAGGCTCCAGGCTCCAGGCTCCAGGCTCCAGGCTTCAGGCTCCAGACTCCAGACTTCAGGCTCCAGGCTCCAGGCTCCAGACTTTAGGATCCAGGCTCCAGGCTACAGACTCCAGGCTCCAGACTCCAGGCTCCAGGCTCCAGGCTTCAGGCTCCAGGCTCCAGGCTCCAGACTCCAGACTCCAGACTCCAGACTCCAGGCTCCAGGCTCCAGACTCCAGACTCCAGACTCCAGACTCCAGACTCCAGACTCCAGGCTCCAGACTCCAGACTCCAGACTCCAGACTTCAGGCTACAGACTCCAGGCTCCAGACTCCAGACTTCAGGCTCCAGGCTCCAGACTCCAGACTTCAGGCTCCAGACTCCAGGCTTCAGGCTCCAGGCTCCAGGCTCCAGGCTCCAGACTTCAGGCTCCAGGCTCCAGGCTCCAGGCTCCAGGCTACAGACTCCAGGCTCCAGACTTCAGGCTCCAGACTCCAGGCTCCAGGCTCCAGACTTCAGGCTTCAGGCTCCAGGCTCCAGACTTCAGGCTCCAGGCTCCAGACTTCAGGCTCCAGGCTCCAGGCTCCAGGCTTCAGGCTCCAGGCTACAGACTCCAGGCTCCAGACTTCAGGCTCCAGACTTCAGACTTCAGGCTTCAGGCTCCAGGCTCCAGGCTCCAGGCTCCAGGCTCCAGGCTCCAGGCTTCAGGCTCCAGACTCCAGACTTCAGGCTCCAGGCTCCAGGCTCCAGACTTTAGGATCCAGGCTCCAGGCTACAGACTCCAGGCTCCAGACTTTAGGATCCAGGCTCCAGGCTACAGACTCCAGGCTCCAGACTCCAGACTTCAGGCTCCAGGCTCCAGGCTCCAGACTTTAGGATCCAGGCTCCAGGCTACAGACTCCAGGCTCCAGACTCCAGACTTCAGGCTCCAGGCTCCAGACTCCAGACTTCAGGCTCCAGACTCCAGGCTTCAGGCTCCAGGCTCCAGGCTCCAGGCTCCAGACTCCAGGCTCCAGGCTCCAGGCTCCAGGCTACAGACTCCAGGCTCCAGACTTCAGGCTCCAGACTCCAGGCTCCAGGCTCCAGACTTCAGGCTTCAGGCTCCAGGCTCCAGACTTCAGGCTCCAGGCTCCAGACTTCAGGCTCCAGGCTCCAGGCTCCAGGCTTCAGGCTCCAGACTTCAGGCTACAGACTCCAGACTCCAGACTCCAGGCTACAGACTCCAGGCTCCAGACTTCAGGCTCCAGACTTCAGACTTCAGACTCCAGGCTCCAGACTCCAGACTTCAGGCTCCAGACTTCAGACTTCAGATTTCAGGCTCCATGCTCCAGACTTCAGGCTCCAGGCTCCAGGCTTCAGGCTCCAGACTTCAGGCTCCAGGCTCCAGGCTCCAGGCTCCAGGCTCCAGGCTCCAGGCTACAGACTCCAGGCTCCAGGCTACAGACTCCAGACTCCAGGCTCCAGACTCCAACCCGAAGGTCCAAGGCGCCTGCCTGCACGATGCTAGGCTCCAAGGCCTCCGCAGCCACACGCCACGCATAGTTTCGATCATGGCAGTGGTAACTGAGATACGGATTCCGTTTACATACCATCCCTGCCCCCCCCTCTCTCTCTCTCTCTCTCTCTCTCTCTCTCTCTCTCTCTCTCTCTCTCTCTCTCTCTCTCTCTCTCTTTCCCCTGTCTCCTTCCCCCACTGCAAGTGGTCGTCTTGACCTTCCGTCTGAATGTGAACATCGGTGTTGTAGTTGTGGTCTCCTCCTCCTCCTCCTCCTCCTCCTCCTCCTCCTCCTCCTCCTCCTCCTCCTCCTCCTCCTCCTCCTCCCTTCCTTCTCTTCCGCCTTGGCATTGGTCTACTTCTCATCATCAATGTATATGTTGTCGTCGCACGCCCTCCTTATCATTATTGTTGTGGTTGTCATCGTTGTCTCCTCTTCTTGTAGCTGCTGCTTTTACTGTAGTCCCATCTGCTCTTATTTTCAAGCGCTGGTTATAACAACTGTCAGTGTTCCCACAATATGTATCAGTCTCTCTAATGAGAACAGAACAGATGAGACCAAATCTAGTCGGTCATTATAACTACCATCACCTGTTACTGTTTGACAACGTCTGAGTCTCCACGTTGTTATCATATGATTTTACTTGTTTTCCGTAATTAATGCTTTGAAGGTTATATCAACGTTTCTATTTGCGTGCTAAAACTCTATCCGAACGAATGGGCACTCGGAGAAAATAGGCAATTATCAAGGAAGATACTTTAACCAAAACCTATGCTGGAGCTAAAACAGTCAATCTCCTCTGTGATGGGGATAAGAGGAGACCCACCAAGATCCCTATGCAATTCATAAAAGGCGAATGATGAGGGAAATGGTTCCTACTCAAACCAGCTCTAGCGGTTTTCGTGATCAGCGGTCTTCCGTAGCCTACACAGGCTAATAAGAATGTAAAACTTGTCAGTCAGTCAGTCACTCACTCACTCACTCACTCACTCACTTAACCCAGTCAATCACCCAGTCAGTCAGTCTGTCAGTCAGTCAGTCAGTCAGTCAGTCAGTCACTCACTCACTCACTCACTCACTCACTCACTCACTCACTCACTCACTCACTCACTCACTCACTCACTCACTCACTCACTCACTCACTCACTCACTCACTCACTCACTCACTCACTCACTCACTCACTCACTCACTCACTCACTCACTCACTCACTCACTCACTCACACACTCACACACTCACTCACTCACTCACTCACTCACTTAACCCAGTCAATCACCCAGTCAGTCAGTCGATCAGTCAGTCAGTCACTCACTCACTCACTTAACCCAGTCAATCACCCAGTCAGTCAGTCTGTCAGTCAGTCAGTCACTCACTCACTCACTTAACCCAGTCAATCACCCAGTCAGTCAGTCTGTCAGTCAGTCAGTCACTCACTCACTCACTCACTCACTCACTCACTCACTCACTCACTCACTCACTCACTCACTCACTCACTCACTCACTCACTCACTCACTCACTCACTCACTCACTCACTCACTCACTCACTCACTCACTCACTCACTCACTCACTCACTCACTCACTCACTCACTCACTCACTCACTCACTCACTCACTCACTCACTCACTCACTATTCACTTACTCGCTCGCTCATTTACTCACTCAAATCTCCACTTGATTCAAGCTCGGACTCAGATCATAGACCATACACAAGTCCGCTCCGATCATTTCAAGATGCCCGGGTCTGTGGTTCACCCGCATTTTCTCACGGAACCCTGTCTCCCTCCTCTTCCTCCTCCGTGTCTTCTCTCCCAGCACTCCAAGCAGACTCTTGAGTGCCTCCCCACCTGAGCGCGGGTAAACAGAGCGATCTCTTATCTTCCCGACTTGTGTTTGACGTCCGTAGCACAGGGCTCTATTGTTCGCCGTACTCCCACTCCCTTTCTGCAGTGCTTTTTCAGCACTAAAACATGCACCATCATCCAGCAACAGACCCGCCCTCTCATGCAGACGTATTACCTGAGATTCTCCCATTTCCCTAAGAATGCAGCAGAGCTCATGTTGTGCAGTCGCGTTTTATGGCTGACAGTGGCATTTGAAACGGAGCAGGAACACGCGAGGATAATATACAATGAAAGCATGAAATGTATTTTTGGTTTTGCGGTTCTCTTGAAAATGTCAGTGTCAAATTCGGTGCATGTTTCCGGGTAGTGAGAAATTACAAAGAATGTCGGGTGTTCACTACGGCCTCGCCTTTGTAAAGTACAGTTCAAATGGGAGACAGACGACCAGTCGTTTATCGAAGCACTGAAGTATTGAGGGATGTAATCAAACCCTCAGATATTACGGCTACTATGTACCATTCCAATGTGTGTCATAGACATTCTACGTACACGCTAGCACAAACTCGTGCACCCTCAAGTCTATCTCACACATATAAACTCACAAAAGCACGCGTACGCACGTACACTCACGTATACACACATACACACGCCACTTGCTCACGTCTGCATGTACATTATATACGCCTGTCACTTCATGTAAATTCACCGTATAGCCTTGCTGCATGGCGTACAATAGCACGTATGCGCAGGAAACATAAGTTATCGCAGCAACGTTTCGTGGGTAAATTCTGATCAGCAAGTCCTGAAAACGAAAAACAATGACACAAGGTTGGAGAAGAGGTGGAGGAAAAATGGGCTTTAGGGGTGGGTGAATAAAAAGGTTTGGGGGAGGGGCAGAATAGTGCGAGAGGAAGGAAAAGGGGGGCGAGGCGGAGGGAGTCACACACGACATTTTCTGTGTGCACGGAGCGAACCGTTAAAGCCAGCAACCCCTACTTCTGTGACAAACTCGGCAGGTGGTATATGCTAGAACATGTATGGCCTTCACCTTGGCCATTGACTAGCAAGGCATGCATGTCATAGGGAAGCCATCTTCATACATAATATTGACCTCCTACCCCCCATCTCTCTCCCCACGGACACACCAAAAAGCATAGCTTACTTATGGACGAGGGGGGAACGGGAACATTGGGAGGGGGGAGGGTGGGGGTGGTGAAGGCAAGGGCTAAACATAGCCAGGTGTTGCCTGTGATATGATGGAATGAGCAAAACAACCAGAAAAGAATGTCCACGGTACCATGCAGAAAAGGAAACTGCATATGTATGGGTACGAGCGTTTGTTGGTTGATGCAGCAAGCTCGTGAACATCGTTCTGAGTACTGAGCCAAGGCACAACACACTAAACAGCAGGGAAATCGAAATGGACGAGCAGAGAGAACAACAGAAAAGCAAATACAAGGAGAACGTATAAGCAAATACAACATGCTCTGACAGATTCGAATGATTACACTTTCTTCTTGATGTAGCGAGGCTCAAATAGGGGCCATACCCAATATTTTCCGTTTGAGACCTGAATGACTTCCATTCATCTACCTCTACATTAACAACCATAAACACAGAAACAAGTACCAAACAACTTCACACACACACACACACACACACACACACACACACACACACACACACACACACACACACACTCATACACACACACACACACATACACACACATATACATACATACATACACACACAAATATTCACACGCATACACACACACACAAATACACACGCACACACACATGCACGCACGCACACACACACGCGCACACACAAACATATGACACGCACACATTACACGCACGCGCGCGCGCAAACACAAACTTTCTCACTCTGTCCCTGTCCATATCTCTCTCTCCCCCCCCCTCTCTCTCTCTCTCTCTCTCTCTCTCTCTCTCTCTCACACACACACACACACACACACACACACAAACACAAATACACACATACACACGCACGCACACACACACTCATACACACACACACACACACACAAATACACACGCACACACGGACGCACACACACGTCTACCTACCTACCTACCTACCGACCTACCTACCTACCTACCTACCCACCCAAACACACACCCTACACAAACACACACACAAACACACACACAAACACACACACACACACACACACATGCGGGCACCCCACCCCCAAAACACACCTACACACACACACGCACGCACGCACGCACGCACACACGCGCACACATGCGCTCGCGCCCGCGCACACACATACACACACACGCACATGCGCTCACTCGCGCGCACACACACGCACACACACTCACACAAACACTCAAATATTCACACACACACACACACACACACACACACACACACACACACACGACACGCACGCACACACACACACATGGCACGTACACTCGACACGAATACACACACAATGTGTACATACACACCCACACACACACACACACACACACATGGCACGTACACTCGACACGAACACACACACAATGTGTACACACACACACACATAAACACATACAGACATACACACACATACACACACATACACACACACACACACACACACGACACAACACGAAGGCTATGTCACAACCACTAGTAGAAGAAGGCCAGGCTGACCCAGCAGTGCTCGCTGCGTATTTTCCATGACCCGATGCGTGCTAGCATGTCATTCCACTTCGTAGTCCCACCCAGGTACTGCCACCTCCACCCTCATCACCTGCCTCTCCACCCCTTTTGCACCCCACCCGTATGTCCTCCCGCTCCTCTGTCATTGCACCCCTCCAACTGCCTGTGACGAACGAAGCGTGGGTGGAAATACAATCTGGCGCGTTGAATCACGAAGCACCCGCCCATCGCCCTCAGGCCATTATCTCATGCCCCGTCTGCTGCCATGCGGCTTTGCTGACGCAGCGAGAGTTTTACACGACAAGCATCCGAAGAAATTCCTTCCTTGATGTTTTGTTCTCCGAGCATTGGTGATGCCGACGTTCCTGACTAAAGAAGTCAATTCCTCGAGGTAACGGATTCCAGTTGTCTTTAAGGCTACACCCTTGCCATCGAGGTTCCATGCGTGAATCATGTTACATTCATATATCAAACGTCAAAGTCTTTCAACAAATGTTTACTAATGAAACGTGAATATTGGCCGGGGACGCGTTGTCGTCACTATTTGTAGAAGCCACGTGCTTTCAGCCATGTTGGTAGGAGGCGAGCGCTGCCTGCTAAGCTGTGCTACGGGAGACGTGCAACCATGCCGACTTCTTGCTGCGTGAAAAATTGTTTTAACCATCAACCAAAAGAAACAAATTAAGGAGTCAAACGCTCCTACTACTTTATACCATCAGAGAAAACCAATCTAGGTCCGATTGTGCAAAGGGTGACCGAAGCTAGACGAAGAGGATGGAAAAAGAAGATTTACAGAATAGATCTGACCTTTCGAGACAAACACCCGGCGAGAATCAGCAGACATCTCTCACGAATCCTGCTACGAAGAATCGATAGAGTTCCAAAGACCTATAATTCTTAAACTCTTCCAATGTGTACGCCGATGTTCCGAGTACAACAATTAAATATGTCCATGGCACTCGTTGGCGGAGTGTTCCTCCGGATCAAGTTGGTCCTTCGTCAGCTGATATGGATGGATGGATGGATAGATGGGTGGATGGATGGAGTTTTACGGCTTATCAGCCTTTGTAGGCTACGTAAGGCTACCGAGCACAAAAACCACTAGAATAGTTCCGAGTAGTGCTAATCAAGTCACGATGTACCTAGTTACTCGCCTCTTACGAATCGCGATGGATGGATGGATGGATTGAGTTTTACGGCATATCAGTCTTTGTAGGCTATGTAATGCCATCAAGCACGACAATCGCTAGAATCGAGCAAACGGAAATCGTCACGGTGTCCCTATTTATTCGTCTCTTACGAATCGCGAAGGGAGACGTGGTGGATCAATTCTAACCACCACCACCCCCTCCAACCCACAGGGAGCATCAGCTGGTATGGATCGAGCCCGCCGATCACCTCAATTTTGTTGAGGTAAAATCGACAGGCATCGGGCTTGCGAAAGTCAACGTAACGCGTTTTCTTCCTCACGGACATTATGTATGTAGGTATGTATGTATTTTCATTTTTACTGCGCCATTATCACGATAAACATGCTCATGGCGCGACAAGACATTACCTTAGAAAGAAAAATGTATCAACTAACTCTAATTATTTTAGATGTTGGTTTCTTGGCATAGCCAGCTTACCATGTCGGAGCAGATAAACAAATAAGAGAAAAGCGAAACGATCACTCGTGCACTGAATTTTGATGAATGACCGGGACAGTCCTCGCAGTATGTTTTGTTTGCTTTGTATGTAAGGTTTTAGCACTAGCTGTAGGTGTAAAAATGGTCAGTTATTAATATAATTGGTGAATTTAGTTGTCATGAAACTTTGTTTTGTGCTTTAATGCAATTTTCTTGTCATAATCTTACACGTTACATTACGCCAAATGCGGGCAAGTTGATCATGCACTCATCGACTCGATGATCGTGAATTTTCTGTCCTCGCCTGACCAGGGAAACGAAATAGTCAATTCAAGGCAGAACTAAACAGTTATCTGCTGCCACTCATTCGAGCTTTACATGAAACATTATATCACACTAGCTAGATCGTCTGCTGGCGTAGTGGCTACGGTTCGATCGTGTTCGTCTGCTAGGTATGTACGGTGTGGTTTGTTTACTTCTCTTCTGTGGGTTTTGTACAGAAAGTATACGTGACAATAGTCTATTATGACTATTTTCGATTAGTTTTTTTAAATCTAATTTAACTGTTTGCATGCTATAATGCCATCTTTTTGCCACGATCTAGCGATAATCACTCCTCAACAAAGACCCAAAACATACCTGAACATATAGCACCGAAGTTGTGTA
Organism: Theodoxus fluviatilis; assembly: GCA_034096865.1. Lineage (NCBI taxonomy): Eukaryota > Metazoa > Mollusca > Gastropoda > Cycloneritida > Neritidae > Theodoxus > Theodoxus fluviatilis. Next base: position 13,396 of record JAWQFJ010030947.1, read on the forward strand.
ACCTGCGATCATGGCTGCGGTGCTAATTACCATATGACCCCTGATGAACTCTTCCCCGGCCATTAAAAACTGCATTTTAAAACTAAGCAAGACAAACAAATTTCGGGCATATATCTTCAGGGAAAAGACATCTCTCTCTCTCTCTCTCTCTCTCTCTCTCTCTCTCTCTCTCTCTCTCTCTCTCTCCCTCTCTCCCCCAACCCTCTCTCTCTCTCTCTCTCCCAACCCTCTCTCTCTCTCTCTCTCTCTCTCTCTCTCTCTCTCATCGTGACAGTCCTTCATCACTTGGCTGTCCAAAGGCGGGTCAAATGATGTTAGCAAATTGCCCACGAGATAACATTTCGTGCCCGAGTTGGAGAGATGGCAGATGTGGCGCCAAATGACCATGAGAAAATCGAGTGTTATCCACTCCTGCGATTCTGCAGCCTGGGAAAAAAAGACGGCCATCCTCTCCACCAGTCAGCACTGCTTACAAGTGTGCCTCGGGAAAAATGGTGTCAATGTTTCAAGCGCTGGTACGTGCATGCAATTCAGAGAGGAAAACTGATGCGTTTGAGCGCATGATACACTTGTATTATTAAATGCAAAGAGATGGCGAGATGACAATGACGAGGACGACGCTGATGATGAGGATGATGATGATGATGATAGTGACGTCATTGTGTTTTCTGTTGCTGCTGTTGTTAGTGCAGCATTGTTGACACGTTTTAAACGTCATTAGACCAGGGAAGTATGCACTTTCAAGCGATCTTTGTGATAATTTGTTGTTTTGTTGTCGACATCGTTGTTGTTGCTGGTGGTGGGTGTGGCAGTGTTGTCGACATCGTTGTTGTTGCTGGTGGTGGGTGTGGTAATGTTGTCGACATCGTTGTTGTTGCTGGTGGTGGGTGTGGTAATGTTGTCGACATCGTTGTTGTTGCTGGTGGTGGGTGTGGCAGTGTTGTCGACATCGTTGTTGTTGCTGGTGGTGGTTGTCAACATCGTTGTTGTTGCTGGTGGTAGGTGTGGCAGTGTTGTCGACATCGTTGTTGTTGCTGGTGGTGGTTGTCAACATCGTTGTTGTTGCTGGTGGTGGGTGTGGCAGTGTTGTCGTCGTCGTCGTCGTCGTCGTTGATTTTGAGTGTTTGTACATGTGTACCTGTCTGCCGTAACTCACTTACATTAATAAGCAGTCCTTCAGCTAATAAGCACGTATATTTATACACACGGATAATACCGATGCCTTTTATTAAAACTCTTTCCATGCATCTGCAAACTTCAGCCTGTCATTTTCTGCTAAGCAGCTTGCCTGACAGTCAGTCAACCAGGCAGCTAGCCAACCGGTCAATCAGTTAGTCAGCCAGTAAGTCCATCAATCTCAGTCAGTCAGTCAGTCAGTCGCTGTTAGTCAGTCAGTCGCTGTTAGTCAGTCAGTCGCTGTTAGTCACTCAGCAACTCTCTGTCTGTCTGTCTGTCTGTATGCCTGTTTGTCTGTCTATCTGTCTGTCTGTCTGTCTGTCTGTATGCCTGTTTGTCTGTCTATCTGTCTGTCTGTTTGTCTCCGTCCGTCCGTCCGTCCATCCGTCCGTCCGTCACTCTCTCTCTCTCTCTCTCTCTCTCTCAGTCTCTCTCTCACACACACACACACACACACGCCCAAATTTCTCTCTCTCTCTCTCTCTCTCTCTCTCTCTCTCTTTCTCTCTCTCTCTCTCTCAATATTTGTATGTATTAGATTAAAAAAGTTTTTCGAGATGTTTATGTCCTTTTTAGGATGGGATTCAGCGATCTGTTCACGCATAAATGAACAGCATTTGTTACTTGAATGTCCTGCCTATGAAGATCTCAGACAAATGTATATACACAGGTTGATGACGAATACATATGCCTTTGATGTTAAGGTACTCCTGTCGCTGGAGGAGCCTAAGGCAGTACGAGCGGTTGCAACGTATTTGTATTATGCATTCAAGAGAAGAAAAGAAGCTGTTTCTATAGCTATGGCCGAAGAGGCATATTATGTGTAATTGTGTTGTGTTGGGCCGGTGGCCTAACAAGAATAAACCATTCGTTCGTTCGTTCGTTCGTTCGTTCGTTCGTTCTCTCTCTCTCTCTCTCTCTCTCTCACACACACACACACACACACACACACACACACACATTTATGTACATATTCATACACACATATACACACGCAGGTACAGAGATTATCTCTCACAGGAGCACAAACGCACACCTGGAACACCTGAGGGCCAGGCAGAATTAGAGGTTATCTCGTTACCTGCATGGCTTCAGCTACAGCGCTATGCAGACAGCCGTGCATTCCAGCGTATGTGCGTGGGTCGGACACTCAGTCTACTGACTCCCTTTCAAGGCGACAAAGGAGGCCCGGGATTTACACGCTCTGCCTCCATTTGACACTACAGTAATCAGGTGTCCCACTGTCCCACCCCTACCACTACCCCCCACCCCTAACTCTCCCTGTCCCCATTCCCACCCCACCACCCTTCCTATACCACACACCTATCTTGTGCGCTCCAGTTTGACTACAAACACATCCACTCGGCGTCATTCTTTCTTGTTTAAGGCGCAGTAATGTATATATATGGAAGTGAGTAAGCTGTGCTGGGCTATTGCGGTGTGTTATCTCTCAAAACGAACGCACCCAGTGACATGTATCTATGTGTAGTATGCCGCGTCTCGCCCAGTCTCTCTCCATGTACATGTATATATACATGTATTTGGATGCCCACGATTTTATGGTCTCTCTGTTTGGCAGTCTGTCGGTCCTACCAGTAAGCAACGTCTTTGTCTATGCCTGTATGGATGGTAGTCATTTTCGGTTCTTCTCCGTGTCAGTATGCCTGTCATCCAATTTAGGTGCGCCTGCATGCCTGCTTCTCTCTCTCTCTCTCTCTCTCTCTCTCTCTCTCTCTCTCTCTCTCTCTCTCTCTCTCTCTCTCTCTCTCTCTGGGCTTCTTCCATTCCTTCCTCCATCAAGGGAGCTCACTGGAAAATTGAGAGCTGTTAGCGTCTGTCGGGCGTTTCCATTAGGCGTGCAAGGTTCGACAGACTTCGTTAGCATAAAAAGCGGGTTGCTTGCTAGAGATTTGGGCCTCGAGCTCACCTCCACAAACTGCCTATGCTGCTTCCTTGCGTCCCACAGCTGAGTGGTTTGGCAACTGCAGGTGTGTGCATCTGTGCAAGATTCATCCTGTTTCATAGGAACGTATTAGCAAAAGTGCGCTTAGTAGTGCACAGAGCAAGCAACACGTTCCAGATACGCTTCTTACCTCCTCCTCATCATCACCAACACCATCAGCAGCAGCAGCAGCAGCAGCAGCATCATTGTCGTCGTCATCGTCGCCCATATAACTGTTTCCGCCGTTGTTAGTCTTCCACCCATCCAATCCACTGGTCCATCCACACGCCCACTCATTCATGTGTACACCCATGCATCCATTCATTCATCTATACACCTGTCCATTCATTTATGCACTCGAACATCAGTCAATCTACCCATTCATTCATCCTTCCATCCATCCTTATTCATCCATCCACTATCTATCCATCCATACATTTATCAAACGATTTCCGCATCTGTACCATTACGCCAATTATTGGCGTTCCTTAACTAATCGGGTTTGTGTTAACGGATGAGCTGTGTGTTTAACTTCGTGCCAGTGTGTATGACAACATTTGAGACAGATTACCACATCTACAACGATAAACACATCGAAATAATGATTTACTACTAAACAGATCGACCACTAACAGAATGTATTGTGATTGACATTATCATTATCACCACCAACATTACCAGTCACAGCCCTTTTCACGATAAAAAGTTTAGGGTTGGCATACAAAATAGGGTCGGTCGGTCGGGTAGCCTCCACCACAACTTTTAGTTGGTGCCTATTCAGCACTAGCGATTTCCGTGACCAGTTGCCTTACATAGCCTACAGCGGCTGACATACCGCAAATCCCCATCCATCCACCCATCAGTACCACGACCCCAAGAGTTCCATGACCTATGAGTCCTTTTTCATGCCAACCAGACACAATGCACAGCACGTGCTTCTTACTCCCTCCTCTCCCTGATGGCTCACCAGTCATGTGAGTTTCCGCTACGTCATTTCCAGAAGAAGACAAAAACTCCCTTGCAGCAGGCGTAGGAGGAGGGGGCAACGGGGCAACGTAGAGAATAGGAGTGAGAGCAGAAATGGGAAGGGGGAAATGGAAAGGGGGATGGGGGGGGGGGGGGAGGAAAGGGGGGGGGGAGGAAAAGGAGGGCAAGGGTCGAAAAAGGATAGGTGGGTGGGTGGGCTGAGAGATGAGAGGTAGAGGGAAGTTGTTAATGGGAGGGACAACGGGGAGGAGACGGGATACCAGTGCAGGGCTCACTCAGCAAATTATCTCCACACAATATACTCCTCCTAAGTCCCGACACACGTCAACACTCACCTTTTCAAAAATATTCCCAAGTCTTCCCTTTTTCTCTTCTCTCCATCCCCATGCTGACTCATCTGGATTGCCAGGAAACAAACAAACAAACGAAAACTATGATACGCATCGGCAACGCAGCCGGAAAAAATTGCCATTGGTATTAAAATTTCAAAAGCTATCAGTATTTCCCAGTTATATGGATAGCTTCCGTATTGTTAACCCGTCTTTCACGCCATATCACACACACACACACACACACACACACACACACACACACACACACACACACACACACACACACACACACACATTTCAAACTTCATCATCAACCTAGCCTCATATCCAAACCTATCCTATCCGAGCCCTTCCATTGAAATAATTCAGAATTTAATTCAAAAACTCAGCTTTGTCAAGGCACAAGAAAACTATAACGAAAAGTACGTTACCAGTGTCCAGCCATTTCACCAATGAGGTGGGACAGTAACGTCATCACAACGTCACCAGCACTGCGTCTCGTTTGTACTAAACTGCCAGTTTACTCTGACGCGCTGCTGTTTTGTGTGAAACGCCATGTTCACAAGTCTCTCTCGCGAGGTTTCCCGCGTGTTTGAATGTCTATAATTGTGCCCATATTTTTAAATACGACTCTGAAGTAATGCATGGTGACTTCCCTAGAAGAGAACCAGCTCGTCCAATACCAGCGTGCTTTATCTCACACAGGTGACTGTGCAGTTTCGAAACTCCCAGACGAGCGTAGGCGCCCAACGGACGCTCTCACAGCACGGCTGGTACATGCACATGCAAATTACTTCCAACTCGCTGTTGCACGTGAGTGTTTAAGCAAACCCGACTGTGACGTACTCGTTCTTTAATCAAATTTCTCGTTTAAATGTCTAGGGGAAGAACTAGAGCACGCACCTTCACTTCTCCATTCAAACGCTAGATGGTAATTGTCTAAATGAAGCAATGGCGAAAACAGTATCAATTCAAAGGAAGTAGTTTAATTTTCATAAATGCATTTACCTGTGAACGGTGAATGGGCGCCCAGCGCCACAAAAATGCATAGAATGCAAGTAGAAGCAATCAATTCATTTCCACAAATTGAAGCGAGACAAGTAAAACAAACAATGAAAAGAAAGATGTCTGCCCGAGCCGGGGTAATTAACTAAATGTACTTATCTGACCCTTTCGATGAAAACGTGCAGTTGGAGAAGCACGGACCTATACCCCACGCTCACCGCGTCAGCACAGGGGTTGGAATTGGGGGAAGGGGGTCTGAGTGCACCGACATTGCAGCCGGTGACCCTGGAGGGAAATCACCACAGTCGATGAAAACAGTTGAACTGGGCATTCTTTCGTTCTCTCTCTCTCTCTGCCTCCTGCTCCAACTTTTTGTCTTCATATGCCTTTATCCTCTCTCTGACTGCCTTTCACAATTCACCGTCAGTAGCCCCCTCGCCTGCACTCAACCCTAACTCCCTTATCACAAACTTCAAAGTTCTCCCTTTCAACAAGAAGATCAACTCAGTTGACGGCAATACTACTTCCATCGTAAAGATTTGCCAGCTTCACACACTACCGAACTCAGCAAAAACTTCAAACAGCAGTAAGCCAACACAAGGTCACACAGTGCAGCAAGGCATGAGAGCAATCAAGGTGAATCAAAACCAAAAATGGCAGGTCAGGTCATATCACTCTCGCTCAAGGTACAGACACTCAAAATTTAACTGTAAAACATGAATTCAGATTTACTTTACTTTTGCATTTCGTTCAAATTATCCCGGACGAGCCCCCAAATGTGACGTACTCGTTCTTTAATCAAATTTCTCGTTTAAATGTCTAGGGGAAGAACTAGAGCACGCACCTTCACTCCTCCATTCAAACGCTAGATGGTAATTGTCTAAATGAAGCAATGGCGAAAACAGTATCAATTCAAAGGAAGTAGTTTAATTTTCATAAATGCATTTACCTGTGAACGGTGAATGGGCGCCCAGCGCCACAAAAATGCATAGAATGCAAGTAGAAGCAATCAATTCATTTCCACAAATTGAAGCGAGACAAGTAAAACAAACAATGAAAAGAAAGATGTCTGCCCGAGCCGGGGTAATTAACTAAATGTACTTATCTGACCCTTTCGATGAAAACGTGCAGTTGGAGAAGCACGGACCTATACCCCACGCTCACCGCGTCAGCACAGGGGTTGGAATTGGGGGAAGGGGGTCTGAGTGCACCGACATTGCAGCCGGTGACCCTGGAGGGAAATCACCACAGTCGATGAAAACAGTTGAACTGGGCATTCTTTCGTTCTCTCTCTCTCTCTGGCATTTCTTCTTCTTCTGCGTCGTGTCGAAGGAACTGGCTCCTACGTCTTCTTCTTCTTCTTCCTCGGACAGGAGTCGGTCTGCTTTCCAACAAGACAGGCCACCACACTTTAGCAAAGCAGGCAAGCAGGCTGGCAGGCAAGCTGGCTGTTCAACATTCCACCACCCCCTGGCAGAGGGGTTCGCTTCCAACCGGCTCCGGGCAGGCTGAGGTTTCTCATCACTCATCACTCCTCACTTTCTACATGGCCACTGCCAAGAGTAGAACACACCAAGCAGGGCGCCGATGTCACTGCTCTTACTGAAAATAAATGTTATGACGCCACGAGCATCCGGCGACACTCGTTTAAATAACTTCGCTGACGTCACCAAGTTCAGCCAGTCCAATCACAACTGTCCATCCCACTCCACTCTGACTGGTCAATTCACACGTTGAAAGTCACAGGTTGGTCAGCGCTAAAACGCCAGTGGAGTCCACTACACTCGTAACGCTTTCAAGTCATTCACCTACACAGGGGTCGATTCTATACTGACACCGGCTCAGGGCAATGAAAAAACCTCTAAAGCTACGGCTCAGCAGACGCATAGTAAACATTTCTAGTAATACTAATAACCAGAAGGCATGAAAAAACGTTGTCTCGCCACACCGACAGACAAGCTGGTCACTGGTCCAATGCATTATACAGTTTACAAGCGGAAATCATCTGCAGTATCAATCCTGAGCGAGAGAAGACCATCCAGGCGGATTTACTCGATGTTCGTCTCATTAGCTGAAACCTCTGTCTGCTGTCCTTGGGGGGCAACTTCAGTAGCTCAGCCAAGGGTGGCCCCATGTAGTGCAAACAAGCTGCCAGGGACAGTAGGATTGTGTTACTGTTTCAACCTAAAGCCAAGCACAAGAAAACCAGAGAAGACAATGTCAAGTAGAATTGGGCAGCCCAAATCCGATGAGAAAACGAGATGAGAGTTCCAAACGTTTTGCCGTGTGAAATGCTGCACAAGATGTCGTCATTTTAACAACGAGGACGATGTGAGGCACACCAGGTGCCAGGACGTGGGGCGTGAGTGGAAGTGGGAGGGACGGCAGGAGAGAACTGGGGCGAGTAATAGTACCTGTCCAGGCAATCTGCTGCTAAAATACAGTGCGCGGTAAATCAATCCTTATCTCCTCCGTCGGCCTCCGTGATCCAAGCCAGTTCTCCTTGCGTAAATCAGCTGCGTGCGTCTCGACTGTCGCGCCCGTCATCTGTCCTACAGCGTCCTGTTGCTCCTTTCTGCGCCGTTTATACGTCTGCATGTCTGTAGCGTGAGTGTGGACGCAACTGCAGCGTGCACTTACCGCGTGTCGTGTGCGCCCGCGCGTGCGTGCGTGTGTGCATGCGTGTGTGTGTATGTATGTGTGTGTGTGTGTGTGTGTGTGAGAGAGAGAAAGAGAGAGAGAGAGAGAGAGAGAGAGAGAGAGAGTATGCTCTGTACAGTTCGTGTGCACCGTGTGTCTGTGTATGGTCAAATGGCCATGAATACACACAATGTTCGCTGTGCATGTTTGCATATAGGTACTGTGCACTACAGTGCTGTATACGTCACCGTGCAGCACGGATTGAATGAGGAAAACTACTGATGTAGTATTCTACTCGACTTCCTCGGATTCTGTCATGTCCTTGCCTCACCATATATTTCCAACATAACTTTTACTGGCCCCCTGAAAGTGCACGCTTTTATCTCTGGCGCCCGACAAAGACTTTTCAGTCGAGAATTTGCGCCTTTGATTCATCTCGTATCTCACTGTCTCCATTCAACCTGTTTCCGTTTTAATGAGACCAAGACCTTTACCTCTTGTTGTGTGTTATATCAAATACTACCGTCGATAAGCAATCAACTTATTTAGGGCTATGGCCTTTACATCCAGTTCATTTCTGTTGGTGCCTGACTGCACGTCTTCTCCACAGGCAGACATGAAGGTCTGGCAAACACACACATCACAGCTGCAAAGACATCGGGGTTTACCACGAGACACTAGGGAGACAGCTGGGCACCAGAAAAAAGTAGTTATAGATGGAAGACTTCAACAGGCCGTGGACAAAAACAAGCGTACAAATACCAGAGAGAGATAATTGATAACACAGGTAAAGAAAACGAGTGAGAAAAAAAAGGATACACAACATAAGCAAGAACATCAATGAACTCATGACTGATAAATATCGGTCACGGTACTGTTACTAGAAACAAAGTTTTATGGAATAATTCAGGGGGGAAAACTACATGAACAGTGTCAACATACTTTCATCATAAACATTCGAAAAGGTTCGTGAATGTGTTAAGTGTTCCTTTGATATGTTCACGCACCAGCTACCGACCATTT
>JAWQFJ010030947.1:30000-34969 GCA_034096865.1 Theodoxus fluviatilis
TTTGTGTCTGGGGACAACTGGGCAAGGCATGTAACGGGGCACACCCATGCTTGTCTCGCGCTGGGCTCCGGGCGAGCGTGGCTGAACAGAGCGCTCTCTACACAGAGCCTTCTGGCGAGCGTGCAGCGAGTCCTTGTTCTAGGCCAAGCCAAATCGCATGGCGCTCGGCTCCACCAACAGCAGAGCAGACGACGCCACAGAGCGTCAACATTTAGCGTCGACGTCCTATTCCAGCCAAGGCGTTGCCTCCCGCCGAGCGCGTGTTGTGTGTACAGGCGAGCTAAGCATCGCGTCGCCGCGCGTAAACGTTCGTAGCGTCGCTCTCGCCCGGTGTATCACGCCGCTGAACTCTCACAGCGCCACTGTGCTTACACCGTAGCGTTTCGTAGCGTCTATCAGACTAGAGCTCTCTCTCTCTCTCTCTCTCTCTCTCTCTCTCTCTCTCTCTCTCTCTCTCTCTCTCTCTCTCTCTCTCTCTCTCTCTCTCTCTCTCTCTCTCTCTCTCTCTCCTGCACCGGCGTTGTCTGCATACCTGTTTGGCCGTACGCATGGTTTTCCCGTCGACCGCATGCACTGCATACCAGCGGCTGCTGAACAGAACACTCCACTCTCGCCTTGTTTCAAAATGTACGTCTGCCTGCCCGTCTATCTGTCTGCCTGGCTGACTGTCTACTTCCAGTCGCATCTGCCCTTGTCGCGCAGGTGTTGTCTCAGCACAGCAGGTAGTTCTGGATGAGTGTCACCTGGGGATCGTCCTCTGTCGACCCTTGCCACTGTATTACTTGCAGAAGTAGCTGCTGATTCTACCGTTCCCTGTGCTTTTCCTATGCTAACCTACTTTGAATCTCAGCCTATTCGTGTTTCACTACTGCTTGTGTTTCTTTCTCCTCTTCTGCCTCCCTCATTGATGAATTCAAATAGGCTTTGCTACGTGCGAAAACATTCACAATTCATTATCCTGTTGTTCGGAAAACCTCCCCACCTGTTTTGAACCCAGATTGAATGTATCGTTCTGCTTGAAATCATTAAAAAGTGGGATCCGATCATGATGAAATATACATCAAACTTAGTTTAAGGAACGCAAAATATTGTCAGTCTGTAATATTTTGCACATCAGAGTTGTATCTGTGTGTGAAGAAAATGATGCTTAGTGGTCACTGTCCATATACACGTTCCAGATCACTATAGGTAAGTACTTACAGAGATACTGCAACGATATTGTTCACACACACACACACACACACACACACACATGCGGAGAGAGACAGAGATGGATGGATGGATGGATGGATGGATGGATGGATGGATGGATGGATGGATGGATGGATGGATGGATGGATGGATGGATGGTGTTTTACGGCCTATCAGCCTTTGAAGGCTATATAAGGCCAGTAAGCACGAAAATCACTTGAACAGTATAGAGTAAACGCAAATCAAGTCACGGTGTCACTAGTTATTCGCCTCTTACGAATAGCGTAGGGAGACGCGGTGGGTCAATTCTCACCCCGAACCCACAGAGGATGGGGGGGGGGGGGGGGGGGGGGAGAGAGAGAGAGAGAGAGAGAGAGAGAGAGAGAGAGAGAGAGAGAGAGAGAAAGAGAGAGAGAGAGAAATAGAGAGAGAGAGAGGGAGAGAGAGAGAGAGAGAGAGAGAGAGAGAGAGAGAGAGAGAGAGAGAGAGAGAGAGAGTCATCCAGCCAGGGAGACAGTAAGTGACTCAGACAAGCAGAGAAGCAGACACAAACATTCACACAGACAGGCGAGACACCGAGTGGCAGGGACGCATTCACGTACGCGCACACAAAGAATCCGCTATTTCATGTACATGTACACAAATATTTACACGAGATCTCTTCGAAGACGTCAAGATCATTTGCGACTACCCACTCCAGCAGGCAAAGTGGAAAGTGAGTAAAGCGGTCGTCGAATTCATTAACTTAGTAATTACTCTCATGTCGCTCGCTCTACCAGTACCAGCATCCGTCTGTCCACGTGGTGTGTTTGGTGCACAAGGTGCTGCGCTGCACATGCTTCAGGCACGGTTTTCACGTGTCCCGTGTTTGCCATCGTGCCTGGAACACGGTGACAGCTGTGAGTTTGCTGCAGTGGGGAATCGTGCAGGGAATGCCGACCACAGCTTGTAGCGGTTGTCCCTTCCTTGTGGCGATGCTGTTTGAGTTTTTGCCTTGCTGCAGTTGAACATTGTGACATATGAAGCCATTAACAAGATGTGACGGAACTCTGCCTTGCAGAATAGATGGGATCTTGCGTTAATACATACATGTATACTTGCGTTGTGAGTGACTGTTGCATGCGTGTGTGAAAACACATGTGTGTTTGTATATATTTGTACGTGTGTTCATATGTGTGTGTGTGTGTGTGTGCGTGTGTGCGCGTGTGTGTGTGCGTGTGTATGTGTGTGTGTGTGAGTGAGTGAGAGAGAGAGAGAGAGAGAGAGAGAGAGAGAGAGAGAGAGAGAGAGAGAGAGAGAGAGAGAGATTGTATTGGTTTTCGAGTCAATCTAGCTCTGAGCTTATGTCTTGTCTCGAGTTTTTGTAGCATAGGATGATAACATTTTCTCTCAAATATAACAAATTAACAAACTTTTTAAAAGTTGAAAATGTCATCGAGATCTGCACAGAGTACATGCCCTCTGTGGATCGTGAAAAGAGAGCGTCGTGCATCACAGTACATTACTAGTTCAGTCTTTAACTATAGATGAGCTGCACAGCAAGTATTAGAGAATTTGTGAATGAGCAAATACAAAACTGAAGGACAATCATTGTCAACGCTGAATTTGTCAGAGTCCTGCCTAATCTTAGATTGAACTGGTGCATGGTTTATTATTCGGAACTGTAAAATTTTTACAGGCCATCAGTGCTTGGCTGGAGTTACGGTGGTACGACCCGAACTCAATTTTGCCTGCATGTCAGGGTCACCGTGTTCCCTACTTCATGGCACGTATATAGCGTGTGAAAACTCCATTGCCGTCTATGGGCCGGATATGAGTCAAAGTGTGAGCTGTATTCCCATAGCACGGTGCAGTTCCAGCGACGAGATATTTATGGGAGTCCAGGTAAGAAATAGAATCAAACGTGCGGTCACGTGACTGTCACGAGGTCGTTGGGTGTGCGAGGGCAATCAAGTGCAAGCACGAATAAGTTTTTCGAACACGAGTGGTGGATTTTATTTCGTACCAGTCAGACGTAGTCGAGTCCCTCCGAGAAAACAGTTTGAGAGCAATACAAAGGTGAAAAACCCTCCCCCCCCCCCCCCCCCCTCTCAAAGTTGGGACGGTTATAAACCAAATCATTTCACCATAATATGTATATAGTCGATACCTTTACTTGTCGTGGACGTTTCCCACATAAGAGAACACGATAAGCACAACGTCTGAAGCAAAATAAAATTTGAATGACTCAGTGGAAAATAAAAGCCTGCTTAAGAAAACAACGGGAATTCAGTTCCACGTAACTTGTGTAAGGATACGTGCATTTTAAAAAGTACAGGAACCAGGAGAAGATGGAAATGTTTCTTGTTTGACCAAGTTATCTCACGATATGTCATGATTTGAGAGACTGGTATTACCATCTCCTTTGCTTTGGCGCTAAAGTTCGAGCTTTTACCTGGGCGTTGCTTTGCTAACACATCATTATTTGAGTGCGATCATTATGACATGCTCTGACGTCATGATTCACTCAACCGGTATGAACTCGTCAGAAATGACAAAGTCTTCAAAGCCGTGATTGCGTGCTAGACGGGCAGCATGTGCAGTTGCTATGGTGACGCGAACAGAGCCGTATGCATATTGAAAGAAACGTCCCAGACAAAGCACATCGGTTCCTACTGCATTATTCCGTGGTTAGTCTTGTCAGGGCGAGGGCATGCATCTTGCAAACAACGCACACCCACCTGCGCCCTTCGCTAATCTCATTGCCCACGCACCCTGTCCAGAAATGCTCCCCGCGCCTCCATTGGAACGGAAAGTATCGGTGTCTTACAATTGCTAATGTGTGTTCAAGTACAGAGGGCGATCCTTTTCATTGTTACGCCTTCATTCGAACGGAAAGCATCGGTGTGTATGTGTGTGTAACAATTGTTAATGTATGTTCAAATACAGGGAGTGTTCTCCACCCTTGTCACTGGCGCGCCTTCATTTGCACATGTGATTTTGTTGGCGCCTTTCACCTTACATGTTGTGTTTGTTTTCTCCAATTCACTCGTTTCTTGGCGTAAGACGATCACTTAAGTAGCACAGTTACTACGAGCTTCTTTTTTGTTTTGCAGGACTTAGTGCTGGTAGCGTTCTGAACAAGCGGTAAAGCTTTGATGTCAGACTGCAATACTGCAGTCCATTTTGAAAACGAAATCTAGCAGTTCCACTTTTTAATACCCAAACAAAGGAACGCTGCTGTCGCAGAATCCCCAAGGACCTTCTCCAGTGCAGCTGTGCTTGATTCAACTTCCAAAAATACTTTATCCCTAACTGTTTGCGGCGCAGGCACTGCCTGAATCATTCCCAAATCTACACAGGCACGTGTCTGCCTCATCATTCTCTTCTCCTGTGATTGAATAGTGACTAAACGTCTGCATGATGCAACGGGATAAGCATGGGAGGTTAGTAGAAAACGCCGTGATTGTGTTGATGCGTGAATATTAACACTGGACATGAGTGTGGTATAATTCTCTGTTCGATGAAACAAACAAATCGTGACCACATTAAGCTACAAGGAACTCGTGTGTCGTTGCTCACAAAAATAAAGTTGTTAGACGTCACTGACTTATATACTGATGATTAAGGTTCACAGTCATTTAATGAGTGACACCTGACAGGTAAAAATACCGTGTAGATAGTTCTCGGGAATTATCTTGAGCCCAAACATCCTGTATATCATTAGTTATAATCTGCACCGCAATTTAGGAAACTTCAACTATGCAAAAGCTTCCGTTGTCATAAACAGTTCCCAGTT